>JAGDQP010066618.1:0-11258 GCA_022664845.1 Lepisma saccharinum | reverse complement strand
TTATATTTTTTTTCTAAAAAATGACACTTTGGCCTAACTATAATTCTGGTCGGTGGGCGCTCTGATCGCTTTTTTGTGCATTCTAAACCTTTTGGTGAGAGCTGTTGCCATGTTTAAGAAAGGACACTCTGACTCGTTACCGTTCAGACCGTTTCTACATGTGGGCGTTTTAATTGTTTTAGTGCGCACTCTCACCGTTTCGTGGGCGTCCTGACCGTTTTTGAAATTAGGCGTTCTCACTGGGCCCCTTTAAAACATGGAACATGCAGTTTTTATCGTGCATACACCTCATTTGTCTTCACCATGGGAACGATCGACATCTTAATATTCGACTGTGGTCGAAATCCTAAGGGTATTCTCCTTCATTTATTTGTAAAGTTTGATTGCATTCAGGTAAATCATCCTCGAATATTATTGAATCTTTCAACGATGAGAACGATAAGGGTTTTAACATCGCAACCAGTGGAAGTCTTAATCTTTTTTCTCTACATCATTGCATATGTTTGATTTGAATGTTTTACTTGATCTTTAGCCATTCTTGAGTAGGTTTTTTAAAATTAACTATCGTAGGGATGGAAACACACACAATTATTATTGTACTTATTAAAGCCTTTCCATTATTTCCAAGTAACAATATATACTGTATATGTTGTCAGTAGAAAAGTATATTATATATTAGTTAGTAAGCCGGAGGGAAAAAGCGATAGGAAAGACCCAGACATCGTTGGGATTACAATATTGGAAGAGATCTTCGAGAAATAAATATTCAAGATCAAAACTGGCTTGATGTTCAGGATAGTATAAAATGACGAAAGGTATTTAATGTTGCGATTATCTTCCGAGTTCGTTAGTATCGTTATGCCAAATTGTTGGAATCAGATTAATATTTACACCTAATTTTAAAATATGTATCTAAACTTTCAATTTTATTACCACTGGAACGGTAGTTTAACTTCCTACAATTATTTGGCAACACTTTTTAAACTTTTATACACATTCTAGGAAAAAGCTAGAACAACTAAGCAAATATAGCTGCCGAGAAATTTCTAGTAACTTATCCAATAAAGAAACTGCCACCTTGAATGTTTCCGGAAAATGAAAGAATAGAAGTATGAAGGGAGATTTTTAACTAGTGGCTTAAGCGATAAAAGAACTCGAGATGAAAACAGTATACTGGGTCTGAAATGCGTTCCCCGAAGCCCACAAATATAAAGATAGTTGCTCCCAGGAGTACGACATTTTTTAACAACTTTCGCATTTGTTCATTAAGGATCGAAATTCACATTTACTGATAATATTTATCATGTTATTCATACTTCCTGATAGCAGAAAGATTCCTCAACCGAAAATCTCCGCCTGAGTGGAGTGCCTGGGCCTCGTAACCAGCAATAGAGATTTGTTAGAGTATCTAGGCGAGAGGAACATTCCATATAAGCATATAATTGCCCGTGCCATGGTGGTATAAATGGTAGCATACATAGCCGGCAACTGGGAGATCCGGGTTCGAGTCCCGGTCGCGGGGGCTGTCAATTTTTCTGTAAAATTTCAATATTTATCATGTTCGCTTAATTCCATGATAGAAATGGCGGCGGTAAACACTTAAACGGAATTGGATGATTTGTTACGATAAGACACAGATTTTTCTTTCTGTGCAATTACTAACATCACACCCGAACGGAGAAATCAGAAATTCTACTACCGAATAAGAAATCTTTCGATGTTCTTACAAGATTACTACAAATAATAACTTTACCTGAAAGATTATTCGAAGGATTTTCTTAATTTTTTTTTACTGTTAATTAACAGTTGCGCTACATCTGAATTTTAAGCTAATTGATATAACCGTTAACGCATAAGGCTCGAATGTTGGTTTAAAAATTGTGGAGATAAAATATTGTGGTACGTTACGAAAATGTGCCACATTCATCTCAACTAATTATGAAGGTTATCAAAAGGAAACATATACAGTTCCTAAAATTGAAGTTACTTTGATTATTCTGTCCTCTCATATGCAGAGGGGAAAAGTCAGTATAAAAAATAAAGTCACTTTAATTTTAGGAAGCCTGAATGCTTTCCTTTCCATTTCCTTAGCAATTTGTTAAGATGGATTTGGTACCCTCTGGAAACAGACTGCACAGTTGTTTCCCGTTACTAGGAAAAGAGTAATCCTGGAACAGCCATTTTACAGAAGACAGGTCGGGCCATTTTTAGATAATTTGTGAAAACCTTTTCTTTTAATACATCATTACCTCAAAATCCGCAGAATGTCTCTCAATTTTCAGCTCTTGGAAAGTTCTGAAGCGCAACTACACCCATTTTCTAGAAATTGACAATCATAGGACGAAACGATGTAAAAGCTTCACTTACATAATTTAACAGAATGTCGAAAGCCAATTGTTAGTTTCATGCCGAATTAAACGCGAATACCCAACTAATTTTATGGCTTATGGAACTCGCAAATTTATCGCCGCAGTAACAAACGTTCGCCATTGGATTTTATCCTGGGCAATATCAAAACAGTTTTCATCACGAACACCTACTTGTCGAAAATCTCTTCTAATATTGTCCTCCCAAAGACGTCTCGGTATTCCCAATGGTCTCTTTCCAACCTGCCTTCCAATCAGGATAGAATATATATAATCTTCGTTTTTCCCCCATCCGAGCTACATGGCTTGCCCACCTTAGTCGTCGCCATTTCATTATTTTTACATCTGGTGAATCGTAGAGTCCGCGGAGATCTTCATTATGCAGTCTCCTCCACTCTCCACTCATCTCGTCCCGTTTCGGCCTGTATATCTTTCTCAAAACCTGATTTTCAAATACACGAAATTTATGTTCATCTGTTAAGGTCGTACTCCAACTTTCGCGACCGTAAAGTATTACCGGCTGAATAACCGTTCTGTATATTTTCAATTTCAATATCCTTGATATTAGTCGCGATGTTAGAAGTTTTTGGACTGAATAGAAACATTCGTTCCCCGATACCATGCGACTTTTTATTTCTTACGTGACCTCATTTTTGCTTGTTACGTATGCTCCAAAGTATTTAAATTTGTTTACTTTCTCTATGACCTCATCCTTAATTCTTATGTTTTTATTTCCTTCATTCCCTGTGTTTCGGCTTGTTATCATGCATATTGTTTTATCTATGTTTACCTGTAGATCTATCTCATCGCACGCTTCTGCTAAGACATCGGTGTTGCTTTGTAGTGCATCTGTATCGTCTCCTATTAAATCTACATCATCCGCGTATTCAAACAGTTGATTCAAACCATTCAATGATAGTCCCTTCTTGTCCCTTTTAAGTTTGAAACTAGCATAATTCCACTTTCATAAAATACAACGTGTTCAAAACAAATCATTATATGTGAGAAATATGTTATTAATACTTTACCTAATCTTGTGAAATGAATTAATGCAATTACTACCAAAGTACTTACTACCTAATACAATATTGCTTATTTTCTACGAACTAGTGGTAATACAACTGGCCTGAGCTTAGATGTTTGATCCAGTTAAATAACAAAGAATACTTTTATGAGGATCCGAAATGTCTCTGACTTTCTTTCTAATTTCGTTTCGCCCGTTTGTACTTAAGGAAGGGCAGTAATTCAACTAACCAAGCTAAATATTGACTAATCTCTGTTTGGGTTCAGAAAACTTAGTTTATCGTGTAATTTTTAATATAGTGAATCTGAAACAAAACGGTTTTCTGATTAGCTTTCTCCGTGTTAAAGTTCATGCTAAAGTTTCAATAAAGTAGGTAGAAAAAAATGTCTTATTTTATCTAGCCTCGTGACTCAGAAAAACTGACTCGTTGTTTATTGCTTAACTTTTTGTATTTTAATTATTCCTGTTCGAGTCGCAACTAACATAACGTAGGTAGGGATAAAAATAATTCCAGATCTGAGTTCATCAAGGCTCGATCCATCTTATCGCTTTTCATGTAGAAAGCAGAAATGTTGTATTTATGTAGATTCTTTAGTTTAAAAATTGTCGCTATTTTCATTACACGCATTACAGTACTTGGGTACTGAGACGCCCCGATCTGTCATCATTCTATTCTTATTATTATCTTAGGTTCATAAGACAAGAGAACGCTTTTAATAATAAAGAGAGAGGAAGAAATAATACCCCTTATAAATATCTACCATAACATATAGTGGTAAAATAGTTAACAGAAAATAATTAAATTTCATTCAAGCATAGCAATAATTTTGAAACACTTTTTCATAATATATTAGTTTTGGAATATAATAAGCTAAGATGGTCTTAAACGGAAGGTACTATAAATGTCAGGTTTTCTTTTGAGAAAAATGAATTGTAGTTCCACTCATACAAATGAATGAAATTCACAGAGGAACATGTAATTAAGTATTCTTACAAACAGCCACGATCAGAATGAAAATTATACCCAGCTAGGCAGTGTGTACGAATATCGCGCTAAGCCGAGCAAAGTATATTACAAAAGTTTGCGCTTAGGCCACTTTTCTCGGAACATCTCCTGGCGTTCTAAAGATAACGTAACATTGTACGATTTGGTGTATTTACAAATCCTTTTCCTCAGAGGACAAGCAGAGCAAGCTTATGATTGTATAAGAATGCCACGCATTGAAAGCAATTGGGTGTTTAATATGAATACCTTCTAAGCATGAAGCTGTATGTAAAGATTGATACAGCAACAGCAAATATTGTAACTCTATGTAAAAGAAAACAGCTAATTGATATTAGCGATTTAATTAAATAACGTGGGTAGGGTACTAGTATTCTCCTCTCTATGGCTCCCCTCGATCAATAAACCTTATAATGGAATAGTAGAAACTTGATATATTAACTAGAAAAAATGAAACATGAAGCCTTTATGACAAATGTCTCTCATTAGAGATATTATTTTTATTATCCGTATGTTTCACAAGGTATTGCAATTATTTTATCGACTAATATTCGCTAACATCAGGTAATAACATAAATTA
Source organism: Lepisma saccharinum (assembly GCA_022664845.1). Classification (NCBI taxonomy): domain Eukaryota; kingdom Metazoa; phylum Arthropoda; class Insecta; order Zygentoma; family Lepismatidae; genus Lepisma; species Lepisma saccharinum. The sequence goes on along the minus strand of JAGDQP010066618.1, from coordinate 6,285 downwards.
CATTTGAAATCTGTTGTTGTACAAAAATGTATTTAATTTATAACAGTCACATGTGTGGAAGATACCTTCGTGCATTGATATTTCAATTGCTTTCTTTATATTTTTAAGTAATTACAACTTTTGAGTAGCACCTTTGTCTCCTTAAATTTAATAAGTGTCCTTCCTCGTATAAATATTTAACTTCTTTGTAATAAATAAATAAATAATAAAAACAGATTGATGAGAGACGAAGAGGTTTCCATAGAGACAACGAAGAAAATAACTACCAGGAAAGAGAAAGAAGAGGCATGTTAGCATATGTAAGCAATATTAGTAACCAAATACAGAGAGAACTGGAAAGATATGGAGTCAGAAGTACGTATAAGTTAGTGGCGAGAACATAAACAAACTGAGAGCTGTTAAAGAAATCTTTTATACAAAATGCCAGGAATGTGACAAATAAATTATAAAAGTGGAAAGGTATGTAAAAGTCATACGGAAAGAAATATCGAATTCATAGTGATAAAATCACGTGCTGCATTGCTGTAAGTGTAACACGAAACAATTAGCCGTGGCAGAAGATCCTTTTCTTTTCAGTTCTCTTCGTAATCGGTTACTAATATTGCTAACATATGCCAGAACGATTCCTATTTCTGATTCTCGATGGTTATTTTCTTCTTTGCCTGCATGTAAACTTTTCTGTCTATGCTCATCCCTTTATTAGAAAGAAGTTAAATATTCGTTCGTGTTGCTCACCTTCTTGTAAATAGAGAACATTTTTTACGTAATTGTACATCAAGCAACTCATTCACGTATTTGTGCAACCATAGCCCAGGGTCACGAGATTTCCAAGAAAATTTAAACTTTAGCAAACGTTAAACAACTAACATAATCCTGTACCTTCTGGTATTTTTCAACCGCTTTAGCAAGTAACTAAGTGCTTACCATAATTACGATTGATATATGTAACTACGATTCACTTCTGACTTTAGGTACATCGCAACTCTCATTTTACATCGCTAATTTAAAAGAGAAAGAAAACTTTTCAATTTACTAATTTCCTTCTTTCTAGCAACTAAAATTACATTCTCTTATTAGATACAAGGACTTATAAATTGCATGGAATAGCTCAAAACAATTTAGCAACTAACGGCATGAGGAGACGCCAGTAGAAGTTGGAGGGCGTCACTTTGCAGGGCGGGACTGTCCCGGGGGCCCTGCATTTATTCTTTTTTCATTCGAATTTGTTTTGTGAGCAAAAAGTGTAAGATCCTCTCCCTTTCGTTGAGTCCTCAATAAAGATTTGCATGTTCAGTAAACTTCCCTTTGATATGTATTGTAACAAATTCGCTTCTCTTAGCCAAAAGTAGAACGAACTAAAATGTAGGTTGCATGTTGTAGAAAAGATAATATTAGTAAAACAAATTGTAGGATTTCCATAGTGAACTTGCAAAGTTACTCGTTCGTACCTTGGAACCGGAAGGTGAAATCATGTACATACTATTACTATCGGTCTCAAAACTAATAACTAAACAAATGCACTCGCAATTTCGCATCTCAGCTGCATAGGCTCAGTGGCATACATGTTGGCTGAAATTGTGAGTGGTGTATTTACGTCGGTTCTCCACAGTGGCAAAATAAGATACGACATGTGTTTTCACATTTCAGTCGTAGATTTTGTTGTTTTAAAAGAAACAGAGTACTTGGCATACATTTAGAAGGAAATGGTTAATGTGCGTATTTACTAAGGTTGGAATGAGGGTTGTACTTTAGTTTCTCAAGGTGTGACTTGCAATTGTCCTGTTTCATGTTTCTGCTCAAAACATTTTATGTTTTTTTTTTTAAAAAACCTTTGTTCTTTCGGTATTCATGGATTATATTCAGCAACTATTAACACGATTCATGATTATAAAGTACAAACAATTAACTTTCACTTACTATATGCATTTAAAATATTTAAAAGTGTATATTGTTCACTATAATATGTATAAACAATATTTTGTAATCATGCCTCTTCACGTAAGTTCTTCTGTTAATTGTAAGTCTTAATAAATTGATCTAAACACTTTTCTATAAATATTTAATGAAAATAATTATTTCTGATTCTACATATTTGCAATGTCTATTCAGATTAAACTACTATACATTTAGCGTATCACATTTTAATTTTTATATGATGTTTGATCACAAATGGAAATCATTCAATATCCTTTCGAAATAATTGCACTCCCAAAATAATTTTGAAGGTTAAAATGAAACCTTTTATTTTGGCAAAACTGTATTGCAGTGCCTTGTTGAAATTTATCCGACGTCAGTAAAGGATACAAAATATTGACTAATATCCATTCAAAGTTTTCGAATAAATAGTTCGAATTATTGTTAACTTATTTTGGTTTCAGTGCAGATTTGTTGTCCAAATCACGTTTATTGGCTGTATTATTGGAGAATAGTGAGTGTTTATTTAATAAATTAGTTTCTAAATTAGTATTTGAATAGATTAGCTGTAGAAACACATTAGAGAGTTTCTTTCTTACCACGAACTAATCGACGGAGCTAAACTTCCTAAGTTTGACAAAGTCATCTTATTCATAGGCTTCGTTGTACGATAAGAAATTATCTAATATTTTTTGCTAAATTTAGTGCATTAGAATTTAAGTAATTTTTTAGTCTTTTGAATTTCATGTTTCGCGGATGTCGTATCAGCGCTGGGAAGAAATACCGTTTGTTTTTATGTCAGTCACGCTGAGTGAGAGATTGAAGGGTTTACTGGTTATGAGCCGGAGATGTCTAAAACTCATAAATGCAGTCTAATTCAATAGAGGGCTGTACCTGGTTTACGAGGATAATGCTTGTGCGGTGCTTAGATAAAGGCATTATAAGTACCCTTTCGATTCCTGCGAGGTACGTTGTTCCTCAGATTTGAGACAGTTTAAAAGCATTTTCCTAAATGTAATTGAAGTATAAGGGCTATCAGAAAGTAATCAATTATTAGCAAGACATTTTGATAATCAATCGTAGTTAAGAAAACATTAACATTACTTAATGATATACATGTACCTGCCATCGATAATTACAACATATTCGAACAATGTATGAGGTTTAGAATGCCTTGTTTTAAAAGCTATTTGATTTTGGAAGCACGAAATGAAACATGTGGACATAATTTTCCATTTGAACATAATTGTGAAGATTTTATGCCTCATCTTGTGTTGTATTACCCTGAATAAGTGAAAATAGTTAGAGGCAATATCCGACGACTTCTGAGTATTTAGCGGAACTTCCCATCCTAACTGCGTATATTTTCTGAGTGAGTCATTTAGAATGTGGGTTTCATTATCACGCTGCAAGATTACCCCTTTTCGATTGACAAGTGCAGAGCATTTGCGTAAAAATGTCTGATGAACTCGCTGTAATTGTTCACAGTAAATGACTGCTGTGATAGTATGAACTTAAGAGCTTGCTATGAATAGTTCCATGAATATCCCACCAATTCAGGGTTTTAAAAAATTATGATTAAAAAAATCATTTTTGTTGATTTTTCTAATTTACATCGATTTTCTGGTTTTCAAAAATGTTTGATTTAAATAACTTGCAGCACTGATACAGATACTAAGTTATTTTTTTCAGATACTTTAGCCAGTAAACTCTAAAGTAAAATCCACAAATATGTGGTGTTGGCTACGAAGATAGCCATGAAAAATGAGCAATTAAACAAACTGTAATGGTTTTGAAAGGAAAAAATATATGATGCAACTTTTAGTGTATTTTACAAAAGAAAGACAACATGTAGGAAACGTCAACGTTACTTTCGTCGGTACACGGTGGATGAAGCGGTTTCAGAGGTGTATACACCGCAATTAAGTTCGAAAATGAAATAATGTACAATGTTTTTCCCGTATCAGCTTTCCTTTGAAAATGACGTCTGTGCCTTCCTTCCTTCCTAAGTTACCGGAATTTTTGTAATTGTAATTGCTTCTTTTTTCCACGCTACATCTCCCAAACGAAATGTTCCATGATTTAGGCTTGCTATGATATTTAAGTTCATTTAAGTTAAAAGTTTTCATCACTCAAAATTGTACTATCAGTTTGCGAACATCGTATGACAATAAATTCCATAAAGTATGAGAGCTATTTTGGAGCCGCTTTTACTCAGTAGTAAAGCACTTACCTCCGGTCCGTGGGGGCCCCGATTCGATCCCGGCACGTGCCATGTGAATTTCATGGTAAACAATAACGGTGTGCGTGGGTTCTCTCATATTTCTTTCGTTTCCTCCATCTTTCTTCATTTCACCAATTCCGCCATCATCATCAGTTTGATCTGATCCAAATTTAACTAAAGGACTTAGATAAAATTCAAGACTATTTAATACAGATAAATCAATAGTGGATACACAGTTTTGTATATTCATCCTGTAGCATACCCATAAGTAAACTTTATACATACATTAAGAATAAATTATTTTTAATTTGTGAAGAAATTAATAACATGATGCAAATATATTTTGCGTAATACAAAGTAGGTAATGTTACGAAACAACAATTTTTGTTTTGTAAACTAAAACTGGATTTTTTGTCTTCTGTGTTCGTTTTCATACGTATTACACAAATAAACATATTTATAATACAAATGTTAAACGTATAATGTGAATATGACTCCTACGTTCTCTTCTAAAATTTCGCATGTAATATGAAATGAGTTAATCTAATAGTTTCACTAGGTCCATCACTTTGGCTTGGGTGTACATCACATGAGCCTATTGTCATATAAGAACTGGAAGGTAATTTTGAAAGGTTCCATATAATCAAACTACAAAATTTTTGAAAATAGAACACTTAATTTTCACTTTTTTAAAATAAATTTTATTTAAACGATTATTTTTTTAAAAAAATATCTGGTTTAAAAGGCGATTTAAACCAACGATGCATCAAACTAGAAAAATACAATTTTGTGGATGAAATCATTTTTTAGGCGTTTGAATTGGACGTTAATTTGGTGAAAGGCACTTTTGTGTTTGTTTACTATTCTTATACAGTACATATTTTTCGATATCAGTTGCAACTCGTGCTAAAAAGGGTCATTTTATTGTCTGATCAACAATGAATTAAAAATTGCCTCCTTTTTCCTTTATTGTTTTTGGCAGTTCATGAGGAACCCACATACACTGTTTATAAACCTTACCAACGTTCTGCAAGTATTCTTGGGCAGTTAAACACGAAGCATTAAGTGTATCGTCAAATTATTATTTGGTTTGTTTTTGATCTGATTCAACTAGACTCTTTGGAGCATCGACTTCTATCATCTAAGGTCTCCCAGATCGAGGAGAATATGTGAGATCAAAATTTCTGTTTGAAAATCTCCTAAATCGTAGCAGATAGTTGTTAACTCAATACGTCTTCATACATTGAACAAATGATTTGGTAGTCTCGGTAGCATTCCTTCTTTAGTGAAACGAAAACAGCATGCAATTACGGATGTCCTGTTCTTCACTTTAAGTTTCCCCATCTTGGAAACTATGGTCTGAAATTAACAGCAAAACATTTTAATGTAAAAGAGGATGTCTGCTTTTAAAGAAACATATTTACTCATTTCTGGTGTATTTACAGAACAGCAGTCTGCTAAAGTGAACCATGTACAAAATAATTTGTTACCCTCCGGTCCCCCTTACATATAAGAAAATAGATAATCACTCAAAATCAAAATAAAATACTTGCAGCAATATTTCATAGTTTTCAATTACGTGGAATGGTCGAATGCGATATCTGAGAGGAAATTGTCTGAGATGATCCTCCTGTTAGAAACAACATAAGTACTGAACTAGAATTAAATGAACCTTTTGAATTCATTTGTATAATATAACAGTCTGGGAATTAAGTAATTATACAGTGATTATCAAATGAAAAAATAGAAAGAAATAATAAATATGCATTATTCATATTGCATTCCTTCTGCGACAATACACCGATTGACGATGTCTACTCAAGATGGAAATGAACTATGCAACTTTTCAATTGGTATATTCTGCGTACGGATCTGCTAACTGACTCGATTCTCACAATGTCTTCAAAATTGCATCTTTTCGGCAGTACGTATGCTTTCGGAAACTGCTAGTATTTCTTAACGAATAAAATGAATTACAATTCAGACACACATATCTCGTGGTTAGACAGACAATTGTTCTGTATCACTGCGAATTAGTGTGTGGCAAATATTAACGTCCCTATCCACAATACTTAATTTGAGCAAATATAATCCTAATGCATAACCGTACGCAAACATAACGATACTAACAGTGAGTCAAAATTTTT
>JAGDQP010066617.1:0-11258 GCA_022664845.1 Lepisma saccharinum | reverse complement strand
TTCAGTGATTCTTATTTTACTTGCTATTATTATTATTATTATTATTATTAAAGTTCATAGCCCTAAAGGAAGAAATCTTAATTTTCTTTAAATCCTGCTTCAAAAATTGAATAGTATTTCCAAACTGAAGTTCCTAACATTTCTCAAACCTAGGTAGAAGACATTATAGACCGTCAATTATCAATCTATAACAAGCTAAGTAATGATTTTATTATAGACAAAGCCAAAGCCAAAGCATCCCTTATCAATTCAAATTACTGTATCTTATATCATATCCAAAAGAAAGCGTTAAAGGCATAGGGATAAGAGGGCCGAGCGCTCTGCGGCGGTAGGCCATCGGTTAGAAGGTCCCGGGTTCGAGTCCCGGCAGTGGCATGGGTGTAGATTTTAACAGCTAAAGGTGAATCGTGACGGGCCGAAGTCCAAAGTTACTAGACTGGCCCACATAAAAATAAAGTTTGCCAAAGTTTTATCATAGGGATAAATATAGATTACTAAGCGAATTGGGGACCTGTCAATTTTAGAGAATGTCCTAGATTTTCCCACTGGTGTCCATGACTAATCCAACGATGTATTGCTTATCTGTGTCGAACTTGTGGCTACTGAGATCTAGTAGGGGCGCAAATGGAGAATGGATTGAAAAGGACCTGCCAGCTTTAGAGTCACATTCATAGTTTTTATCATCGTTTCAAATCATGACGAATCCAACGGTGTATATATCATCATCTGAGATCCAGGGGGAAAATGGAGAATACTAAGCGCCTGGAAAGGACCTGCTAGTTTTAGAGTCAAAATTAAAGTTCAATCCACGGTTTCAGGCCATTACGAATCCAGTGGTGTATGGCTAATTTCTGTCGAACTTGTAGTTACTAAGATCCAGGAGGGACAGAAATGGAGAATACTAAGTGATTAAAAAGCACCTCCAGTTTAGAGTTATATTCATACTTTTTATCAGCGTTTCAAACCATGACAAATCCGACGGTGTATAGATCATTTCTATCGGAGATGTGGTTACTGAGATCCAGAGAGGGGACAAAGAAACATACTGCTAAAGAATACTAAGCGATTGAAGATCTTCCAGCTTTAGAGTTTATGTGATATGTTATTCCATGGTTTCAGACTATTACGAATCCAACGGTGTATGGTTCATCTCTGTCGGATTTGAAGTTACTGAGATCTACGGAGGGACAAACATACAATGTGAAAACTAAGTATATAAAAAGAAACTGTCAGCTTTAGAGTCAATGCCATAATTTTCCCACCGTTTGAGATCATGACGAATTTAACGGTGTATGGCAAAAAACTGTCGGACTGAGCTTTCGGAAACAAGCTACTCAATTTTCTTCGTAACACAAAAGAACACAAAATATTACCCAGTTGGAAGACCAGTATAGCCGAGCGGTTAGAGTAACAGACTGCAAAATATCGTCGCTGACAATTTGACTTTCGAGTCCCATCGCAGACAGTGAAAAATTTCACCCAACAAGTAATACAAAATTGCGAAGATAATGCAAAAAGGCTAACTGAATATGGATCACCACTGTGTGCTATATACCCTCAAGGAAATAACGGTCTCACTATTGGTTCACTGAAAAAAGCGGTTCCGTGACGATGGCAGCCACAACACCGCCACGTCGGTAGACATTCGGTGCGGCGGCTCGCCAGTCGTCCGCCAGAGAACAGCGGCAAATGGCGGTTATCCGTATAGCGGACTAGCGGAGCGCCAGAATTTCTAGAGGGTCGAAAGTGGCCCGATAACGTGGACGACTGTATTTGGCGGCTATACGACTGTTGCAGACAGAGATGCGGCATTAGTCTAATATACTGTCAGAATAATGACAGGCCCGCCGTCATTTTAGTGACGGGGAAATAAACTTTTGATTTAAATTACTGAAAGAAATTCACATTAATGGGTTCTAGGTAAAAGACGCTATCTGCTTTTCATGGCAGCCATTCCCAGTACGGCAGAAACGTGTTTTGAATGTTAATTTTTGGATTTTTTGTTTATTTCGACGATAAACCGTTAATGAAAAAAGTACGTTTAATATTAAATCAGATTTCAACAAAGACTTGATATTGTTAAAAAAATGTTAATTCGACGTGAATTCAACTGATATTTTCAACTATGGTATAGATTTCGGTATGGAATTCTTTCTAATTTAATAGAATAAAATTTGCAATTATAAGCTAATTTTAACACCACTAACTATTATGTTGTATGTTCTTTTGCATGTTCAAAACACGTTGAATTTCAATTTATTATTTATATTCCAACAAGAATTTAGGGCCTTAATGTGACGTGTTTTTGACAATTATATTGCACTGTGCCCTAGATTACGTTTCAAATATATTTTTTAAAGATAATTGCATAAACATTATGCTTGAAAGAGAATAGAATAAAATAAACTACGTTTCTCATGTTTTCATTTTCATGTTGAAAACAGATTGAATTTCAACGAAAATTTAATTTCGTTAATAGGGCTTTGATGTGAAGTGTTTTCAATTATGCCATAGATTTCGCTTTATATGTGTTATTCTAAGGCGACATATCATATTTATTGAGAAATACAAATTTAATAGTACAGCGATGGTCAAAGTGTTAAAGAAGGAAAATTACACATAACAAAGAAGGAAAGTATTCCTAGTTTTCTAATCTTACATGATGGTGAAACGAAGCGTCGGGATTTGTAACGATGCGTTCAAGACTACCTTTTATTACAGACATCGTAAAAAAGTAGTGACTCTCAAGGTGACTTCCTAGATGAGGGCTTTGTGTCGAGCTACCAACAACGAGTGCGGAAAGTTCCAGCTTCGAATCCCACAGCAGAAGTGTGGATAATTTGCTGTTGGAAATATAATACTGTATATCATGATGAAGGCATCGGACAAAATGTAACTAAATATGTATACCAATAGACAGCAACCGTGTTCTCTTTTGGCCAACAAAACCAGTTTCTTCATCGTCCACTTCTTGATTTCAACTTGTTTCTTGTCAACCATTATTCAACGTCGAATAAACCGTTGAACGTTTCGGTACTAACGTTCAATCCCACGTATTTTCAGCGTATGTGTGCTACTGGGGGGTGCTGAGATCAGCCACTTTAAATCTCAATTGATTTTTCTCAAATGGGAAGGGGATAGTTTCAGATGTCATTCTCGGCTAGAATTTTACGGGAAATACATCTACCATTATTTCTCACAATAATACATTTATGACAAAACTTACTTCAGAAACGTAATCCCTGTAACATTCTAGCCCAGAATGCCATATGACACTACCCAATGAGGAACGCCATCATGGTTGGTGGGCCAACGGCGGCCCGCCGTGTTTTACCCATGGGGTACCCCTTCCCATTTAAGAAAATCGAGATTCAATATACCGTACTTCAAAATGGCGCTCATGAAATATATACCGAACGGATAATATTTCACATAGTATCCATTACTATGTGTTTGATTTCCATTTTTTCTTAGCAATGTGAAAGTATAAAGGTATTTCCACAGTTTCTGACCACAGAAATAAATATGACTTTTATTATAGGGGACGCGGTGGCTCAATGGACAGCCGATCAAAGTGGTCGAGCGGACTACTGCGCTGATTCATTGACTTTAGCATTCTGGGTTCGAATCTCGCCTCGGGTGTGTGTGATTTTTACTTAGTTCTAAGAGTATCAGTCTATACAGTTTAAAAGGTATATTAAGTTGAAACAGTAAAGCCCGCTTAGGGTAAACAAAGTTTAAAACATAGTTAGAGCACTCACCTCTGGTGCTTGGGGTCGTCAGTTCCAACCCGGCTCGTGCCATGTGGGCTTTGTGGTGGACAACACCGTGTGCATGAGTTTCTCGGGATTCTCCCACTTTCTTCATTCTACCAATTATCCCATCATCATAATCCATCCGACCAGAGCCAAAGTTGCCTAAGGGTCTTAAAAATTAAATTAAAATTAATTACTTTTACACCATCCATATCTACCAAAGCAATTGTGCTCGAGCAGCCAAAATTGGCATGCACACAAACTTTGACATTCTAATCTTGATGGAAGAAAAAACAAAATTATTTTCTGCCCCGCCAGTATGTTTGGTTGTAAGTAATTTGCTCCTTCAGAATATAACTCGGGACGGACGTATGCCATAGTGCTGTTACCGCTCATGCAATTAATTTTGTCTTATCTTCAGTAGTAGATTCAAGTTATTAACAATTTCCTCTACATTGTCAGGATCTGTTAGTTTGAAAGCAAAGTCAGCTTGGTTTAGCATACATTTAATTTGGATCAACCCCGGAACTTCTGGATTGTAAAACAAGCAGCGTAGCCGCTGTAACTCGCTGAATAGGATTGTGATCTGATTGTGGAACTTGTGTTTCAATTTTATCAATTTCGGTAAATTTTGGTAAACTTTATTTTTATATGGACCAGTCTAGTAACTTTGGACTTCGGCCCGTCACGTTTCTCCTTTAGATATTAAAATCCACACTCATGCTCCTGCCGGGATTCGAACCAGGGACCTTCGAGCCGATGGCGTACCGCCGCAGATCGCTCGGCCACCCGGCCGGCTTTTATCATTTTTTATTTGTAAAACATATTTTGTATAACTAGAAAAAAGAACTTAGTTTTCGTTTACTTAATTATTTTAAAGTTTAAATGCAAAAATCATTATTTCAATCAATAGTTATTTCCTTACATTCTATATGAGGGTCGCTTCACAAAACTCTGTATCTACAAAAAACATTTTTGTTAGGAGAGTTGTTTAAGAGCCGGTTTTTAAAATACTTCCATACACGATGAAACCTCTTATATTTCAACATCTATTTACTTATGTATTTATCAAGTTTAGCCTAATTCTGATAGCGCCATTAGATTCTCCTGATCCAAACCCATTAAAGTATGTTAAAATCTGAAAATCGAAGGAAATCATAGTTACTAAGTTTTATGAAAACGTCCCTCATATATTATTTACATGAAAAAGGAAGAAAACACAACTAGTTTTCTTTCGTGTTTAAGTTCTTGTCTACTACGAGATGAGTCATGCTACAACTTATCGCTCGAGGTCAACGCTTGCCATGTCTATCATGTACGCTCACTACAGAAACACAACTTTCTGTCTAGATGAGTGTATGAATTCTTTTGCTAAACAAAACATCAAACAGGACTTTATTTTAGATTACTGAAATAAGAGAAAGTCTTTCGCTCTTATTTACTAGTAGTCGCCTTGGAAGGTAAAGCTAATATTTATATGCATTTTGCATATACGTAAATTCCTTTGAACCCGCCTTTAGAAATCTTTTATGCTTATAGAATTGAGTTGACGATGAAACTTAAAGAACACCTTGTATATTGTAGAACACATAGATTTTGTGTCTTTCCTCGAAGAATAAAATCGCTTACCAGAACTACAGCAACAATTCAACTTAATCTATCTTTGTCGTGTATACTGCTAACAAACTACCTGTAACAAGGTACACTGTCATTCATAAAAATTAAGAAATGAGGTTTAAGGACTATATTTAAAAGATATTACGCTTTCAACTGTGAATCGTACCACCCTAACCAAGGGAAGTTTTGTAGAGATCATGAAATATCAATAATAAGAAATGACTACTATTAACGAGAAAACGACTCGTTCCTCCGGACAAGCATTTCAGTGAAAAATACGATTCTACATTAAAGAAATCTTTTCCTTGCTCATACTTACTTCATGAAACCTCTGAAGAGTATTATATATTGGTAATAGAAAACTTTGTAATATACTCAACAAAATGTGGTCCAAGTTCGAATTCATGGAGCGGCCGCCAATCCTGACTGCGTTTATTCCATAATTTCTCCTGTAATTCAAGGCAAATGTCGGGATGGTAGGCCTATACACTGACCGAAACCTTCCAAATCCTCTACCTCACCCTATCCCGGCCTGAGCTTGAGATGCCTAAAGGTCATAAATAAATTCAAATTCAAGACTACTTTCAGTTTCTCTTTTTCAGAATTACCATGTACTACAAATTAATAAAAATCTGATTATATATATTTTAGATTCACAAGAAACTAGGGATGTTCGGTATTGAGATTTTCATACCGATTTTCGGTATGTTTTGGATACCGACAAGTACCGATATAAAAATACTGAACGATATCGAAATATTGATATACTGAAATACCGAACGGTACCGAAATATCGATATACCGAAAATGTAGAAATACCGAAATAAAGGTATACCGAAGTACCGAACGATACGGAAATATCCATATACCGAAATACCGAATAATATTGAAATACTGAACCATATAAAAATTCCGAAACACAATGATATTGAGCGATATGGACGTATGTACTTAGGGGTGGGTCTGACCGTAACCTACGAGAAAGATAAGGCCACACTGCTTGCGTGCGTAAGATCCGATGACATCATAAAGTGTAGGCCATCATATTAGTTCTTTAATATGGTGGTTTTAGTGTGTTGAGAATGTAAATGTGATTAAAAGATAGCTAAACACTGTTAATGAAGTTATAAATGTGATATAAATATATGTTATAAACGTATTTGTTGATTATTGTGAACGTTCGTTTGTTTTTATTGAATAATTGATAAAAACGCACACTTTAGTAAAAAGTACATCATAATGGTTTATAAGTGCTGTGTTCCCCTTTGTCGGGGAAATTATGATAACAAAACGAAGGTGCACGTTTTTCGATTTCCGAAAGATGTTGAACTAAGAAGAAAATGGCTTTGTGCAATTCGAAGAATAGATTTAAAAACCAACGGAAAATTCAAGGGTACGTAACAAAGTTTTTAGCGATAAAAGTAATGTATGAAGTAGCGCATGTTTTAATTTCAGTATTACTTATTAAAGCCCGTCTACGTTCCCTATCGCTCTGCCAGTGATTTTGTAACAAAACCAATGGTAATATTGAGAGAAAAATATCACTATGACGTAATATTATCATGATTCAGATTCATGAACCTGTGACTTATTTTGTTCGAAAAACTCACCCCGACGTAAGCTAAAGTAATACCTTAAGAGTCTTCATTACCTTTCGCTCAACTCAGGAAACGAATCCAAAACTTTTTAGAGACGCGCGGGGGAAGTTTCGAGGGCATGGCTTGGCAATTTTACAGAGTGAGTGTTGCCGGTGCACATATATTTTTTCAATTGACGTTAAAATTATTTTTCTCTTATTTAATTGTTTTTATCCCAAGACATTTATACCTGCGTGTTTTAAAGCATCAACGTGTGCAACTAAATTTTGAATACAAGGAGACAAACATGTTTATTTTCATAGAATACTTCAGAAGTTCAGTCATTGAAGGAATAATTTCTTTACTGTGTATCGTCAACCCTGAGGAAATAGTTCCATTCAATTTTCTGTCTAACTACGGAAACATGAACCAGAGTGGTGTCATTTTTTTTTTTTTTTTTTTTTGGCCCTCAGGCTCTATGGTTATATTTTTCGTCTTTCTATTGACAGCTGTTTTTGAGAGTGTCGCGGTCATTATTTTGAATGGAAGGAAACCTTTTTCTTCCTCCCTCGGATGTTCATCTAAATGGTTGAACCTATATGCCTTTTTCTTCCAATTTCTGAAATTTCCTCTTTCGTAAAGATTGGATTTTGTGTTCTTCAATGATCTAATTTTCTTATGATTTCTATTAAATTTTAACTTTAGTAGAATAAGCCGTAGCTGGGGCAGCTTCAGTTTGATCCTCACAGAAATTTGAAAATAATAATAATAATAATAATAATAATAATAATAATAGAGTAACAAATGCTTGTCATGGGGAAATGATAAAGCAAATGAAGAAAATATATTATTGAAAAGATTTTATAAAAAAATGTATACAAAAGAACTATAGGTGTGAAAGCGAATACAAAGTTAAAAGTGAAATATTACTGTGTTCAGAAAATAACTTATTTCATTGTTGTACAGTTAGCAACTACTGAAACAATTACCTGTAAAAAAGAAATGTGAAGCTATCCCCATGTGCGATGCGCACGCGCCGTAGACGGCGCATGGGGAGCGCGCATAATTCGAATCTAATCAATTTTACAAGAAAGATAAATGAAGTGACTAATTAAGCTTATTAGTTGAAAAGTTATGAATTCACATACAAGGATCACTGTGTAAGAACTAATACTCTTATTTTACACATTTTAACATTTTTTCTGAGATTCTCGAGGTTATGTGTGATCAGCAAATATACAGTAAGTAATACGTACGCGTACAAGAAGTAAGGATAGTAACTTTGTCTTTTTGGAAGATCTTTTGAATGTTTTTTGTATACTTCATGTATATATTTCTTGTGAATATTGTGTTCAAAATATTCACTCAAACTCCGGATAACTCATTTCCGCATCCAGGGATGTATTTAGGGGGTGGGTCCAGGGGGTCCGGACCCCCCAACTCAGAGTTTTATGAAAAAATAGTATACGGTACTTTCAGGCGTACATATTTAATATATATTTCATGCCCAGACACACCTTGGACCCGACCCCCGGAAGCTCTTGGTCCCTTCCCAAAACCAAATTCTGGGTACGTGCCTGTCCTCATCGAACTTCTTCAGTACAGAGCGAAAAAAGAAACTACTGATATTGGAAACTTTCTATTATATGTGTTAGATTATTGAATTCACATACATCCATGTCCCAGGCGGGATTCGAACTAGCAACCTCATGGGTGGAGAGTAGAGTACAAGAGAGTATAATACGTCAAAACAGTGTTGGCAACTCTAGATAATTATTATAATTTGAGTAAAAATGCTAGTTGGCAACACTTAATTATGTCAGTGTGAAAGCCCGCACCCTCACATCTGTGTTTCACTTATGAGACATCACTATGGATCTCTAGAAAGCAGAATACGTAAAGGGCTGATGAAGGTAAGGGCCACAGCCTTCATTACTGTACTATTGAGGCATTCGTCTGGTGACACTGAGAGGGAACCATTGGCGAACCTCTGGCAGGGTAGTCGGCTTTGGGTTGTTTTCCTATAGTCGCTAAATGGAGAGAAGAAACTACTAGGCACCTTAGGGTATTTTTTTCATACTTGCGCTTATGCGTTACTTGCGTTATTACGCTATGTTTACCTTCTTTTCCCCCTTTTTGGTTTAAGCTACAATCCAAGGACTTTTTCTACCAATTGTGCAAGTATTTAGCTATTTTTTATCTTATATGTAGTTGATTCGTATCTGTGTGCTGTTTCCCCATTGTGTTTGTACAATAACAGGCTAATGATCAGATCTATTAATTGTGTATACGTTTTGTAATACCACATGATTTTTATCTCCTAATGATTGGTAATATACGAGTTTGGTATTCTAGCTTATGTGTTAGGACATATTAGCAATTTCATGATAGTGTATCACACTGCATCTTGTTGCAAGTCGGCATGCTACGATTATTCATTCGTGGTGACATTTGCAACCCTGCTTTTCAGAGCGAAGACATTTAAAATGATACTGTTTTAGCAATGATCACTTTTATTTATTTATTTTACGTATGGGAGATGTTCTGATATGTTTAATGTTCTTACCCCACTCTCCTCTGTTCCCTCTTTTTGTTTTGTTTCCAGTTACAGGTATTACTTATTGTTTACTTGCAATTTGCTTAACGACAAACGTACATTCATATTCTTTTATTGCTATGATAATTTCACATATTGTTCTTGTCAATTTATCCTTTTCTATGAGATTTTACGAAGAAGACGAATTTTAACTTTCATCTTAGCAGAGAGACGCAAAGAGGGAATGACTGTCCTCCTCCGAGAAGGCTTTTTTACTTCCACTTTTAGCTTTGTAGATGTCATCTGCCTTGTGTTAAAGAATTTCTTACTATTATGTTTGAGAGAGAGAGAGAGAGAGAGAGCGGGAGAAAGAGAGAGAGGTAACTTTAAAGAGTAAATGAATGACAAAGCCTTTGACTCCGTTCAAAGGAAAAGGATGGTTGGGGGAGTTGTGAATGCCAGCAGGTACCTGGATTAGTTTTTCGCTCCCAAATTCTTTTGTTAGTTTTCATTCGACCTTTTTAATATCTTTTCCTCTTCCATCAATTTTATTCTTACTCATTGGTTACATGTTTCTTTTCAAAGTGCTTTTTCTTCACGCGAGTAATGAGTTGTCATTCTTTATTTATTTTCTTTTATATCGCTTTTCCGGAATTGTGCCGTATCATTCACGTAGGCCACGTCATTGATAAGTCAGGTATTACTTTACTTTTTATTCCTTCATTGTGACCACAGTAGATGTGGGCCTAGAACTAAGGTACCCTTTGTAATACGGCCTCTATTCTTCGGAAAAGTACCATGTTCACCTGTCATGTAGGATTACGGTACACAAAGGGGAGATTGATGATCTTTGGGCATGCTTTGTAAAAGAGCATGAGTGGCTGACAGCGCTGACGGATAATACGGTGATGGATGGTTTTGTGAAGGACTGTGTTACGTAGTGGGGGAAGCGCAGTCGTTTGTCATTTTTTCCAAGAAGACTACAACACTAAAGTTCACAGTTTTTCTAAAAAGAAAAAGATAAAGAATGGGAGATTGCGGTTACTTTGAGGCTGAAGAATAAAGGGGTCGTAACAGTCTGTCCAGTGACAAGGGATGTGTCAGAGCAGGTAATGAAGAGTGAATAAGATGAATGATGTTCATGAACGTATGTTACCCGAAAAAGGAAGAAAATAAATATATACTGTTGATCGGACATGTTAAGAGAAGGGATAATGTTTGTGGGAGTGATATATTGTATATTAATTTCGGTGAAGATCGTGACTTTCCGCCTTCGTTCGTTGGTTCG
Source organism: Lepisma saccharinum (assembly GCA_022664845.1). Classification (NCBI taxonomy): domain Eukaryota; kingdom Metazoa; phylum Arthropoda; class Insecta; order Zygentoma; family Lepismatidae; genus Lepisma; species Lepisma saccharinum. The sequence continues at coordinate 485 of JAGDQP010066617.1, read as the reverse complement.
TTCTGGCTGGAGGATCTTAGCGTATTCATGGCATTGAAGTGAAGCAAGCAACGCGATCGTGTGTATATGCAAGATGCTTGCCAGTCCCCGTGGGTATGTAGCCATGTGTTGTTGAACATTTTCGTGCATGCATTGAACCGGGAATCTTTTGATGGTGGGGATTACGTTATTGGAAGGTAATTAGAATTGCAACTAGGAACATGAACAGTGTATTAGGTAGGTGCAGCTCTTTTGATGGTGGGGATTACGTTATTGGAAGGTAATTAGAATTGCAACTAGGAACATGAACAGTGTATTAGGTAGGTGCCGTTGACCAATATGAAATAGTATTGGCAATAATATAAAATATTTCGCTGTATGAATACAATTTTTTTATGGTTATAGCACCCTCTGGCTGTCAATGCTGAAAATTTATTATGCAGGGGAATGCTGTTGCAATGGTTGAGCGGGTAGATAACTAATGTCAACTTTATAGAAAAGGGCGA
>JAGDQP010066616.1:0-11258 GCA_022664845.1 Lepisma saccharinum | reverse complement strand
TATCAACCGAAGGTAATTGTTCTACTTAAAATTAACCTTCCTAACCAAAGCTAAAAGTGAAAGAAATCAGACAAACTTGCAAAAGAACTATTTATGTTACTAAAATGTATCCTCTCCTATGAAGCAACCAGCCCTCCGGCATTTGAATTCACCATCCCGGTATTTGCCTTATGTGACTAAGGATAAACCCTGGAAAAACCACAATCTGGGTAGTCGGCCGCTGGGATTTAATCCAGAATCTCCCAAAAGGGAAGCGAACGCTCTACCATTGAGTTACAGACGTTCGATATTGAGTTTTCTTATGAGTAATGTAGAAAGTGTAGGTTATTTATTAAGTTGTATTTTTACATATGTATAGCCATGGTTTTGGTTTGCAATAATTTGCAACATTTAAATTGCCCAAATATCAATCTCTTTAAAGGATGAACTCATTTCCGCCTTCACAGTCTCCTTTTATCTTGTAACTAACGATACGCGTAGCATTTATGTCTTACTAACCATCTTGCCTCTGTCGACATTAGTAGGAGAATAAACGAGAAACAGGTGTAATTATAAATCGAGCGATCAAGTCGTCTGCACGAAGATGCGCTGCGATTTGGTCGCGGAACCAAGTCGCCTAGTGTGTGGCAGGGCTAAAGTTGACCTAACCTAACTTTACATAATATTGAGGAAACCAACATAATTTTAACCTAACCTTCTTTACGCGACATGTAGTCTTTTGAGATTAGTGTAAACTGTTCCAGAATTCATATATAATTTCAGGATGGAACCAACCTAATCTGCACACAATAACCAATTTTTCAACATTAATGTGAAATTATGCGAAAAAGCTGGATTCATTGTATGAAACTAGCCTAATCTGAAGGAAACTACCAAGGGGTATAGTTGATACAGAGCGGAGCATGGTACTTCTTTTAGATGTCAGCATAGATCTCATAATAGATAGACTTATCACGCTTCCCCATTTCTTGCTGCACTAAAACTAATGGGTTTTTGTTCAGACCACGCGATTTTGAATTTATCCGCTAGATAGCTCTGGCATAAACCTCATAAGGGAATATAGCGCCTATGGCAGAGCTAACTAGCGGATGAATTCAAAATCACGTACTCTGAACAAAAACCCATTAGTTTTAGCGCAAGAAGAAATGGGAAAGCGTGATAAGTCTGTTAGGAGGTCTATGATGTCAGGGAACGTCTCTTGGTATTTCTTTTTTTCTCTAGAAAACATTAAATTGAGACATCTTACACTACAGGATACTTATTGTTCCGTAGAATTGTCTAGTTGAAAGCAAGTAATTTCGGCAGATTTTTTATTACCAATTTTGGTTAAGGCTTTGCTGAAGAGTGCGATTGATTACTCTTGTAATAGAAGTGGCATTATTGCTATCATTGTGACACCGCAAAGATACGTACACATTAATGTACTTGGCATAGTCATACTCTAACAAACTATTCTTGGATCAAGTGCCCCAATACTATTTTTCTCCCAATACACTACTGAAACTATCCTAACTCTAACCTTCTCCATGCAGTAATTTAATTTTTGACAGTAACATGAAGTTTCACTGCTAACCAAATATTGTACACAGAAATTACTGTTGTAAATATGATATATAAGGAAAGAATTACAATGTTCATAAAAAGCTGACGATGCTTAAATGCCATTGTAAACATGATACATAAGGAAAGAATTATTGGATGGAAATTAGGTACTTCTCCCATTGTCCGATCCTATATTCCATAACCTGATCTCATCTCACCATACCTGACCTACATAAACATAGTTAACAAAAAGTTAGTTAAACTAATTGGAACTAACTAACTTGCTTGCAGTTAATCCTCGAATCATTGTGATGTAACGTAACCTCACGTCAGTGATTAATATGTTGAAGAGTATTTTTGCTTCAGTTTTGCATATGTCCGTACCTGGCACGGTTGTAGAACAGCGGCCTGCCTGAGTAAATTTGCGATACTAATAGTAAGACAATGTCATTCATTATAAATTAATATGAACTAACCTGTCATTTTAGAAATCAAAGGTAAATACGAATGATTTATTACTCCCCTCAGTGTAAAACGATGCAGGCCAGCAATAGAGTCTCTAGTATCTCATCTGCTTAGCCATAATGCAAAATCAAAGTAGAAACCGCAAATACCATATATTTAGAGTATTTTGCAGACTTTAAGTTATAGCTCAGCAATATTTGGAATTCAAAAATCGATTATCGCGGGAACTACATTAATGATAAATAATATACGTTACGATGATTAAACGATTTTCATTTTTTCTTTCTTTCTTTTTGTAGGTACAAAAGTTTCCGAATAAACCTTCAGTTCACTCAATATTCCTGAACTGGAGTAATTTGCAAATAAGCGCAAACTCTAGCGTTAGCAGCTAATATGTTTAGAAAACATACAAAGAGAAGGAGACAGACAGCATCACACTGGATAATATTAAAGTTGCAGAAAATGTTATAAGGAAAATTCTTTATGTGGAGTGTTTGGTATTATTAATGTTATAACACAAATACAGTTAAATCACACGAGGAAAGATATCAGAAGATGAAACCTCTAGGAAGAATTTAAAGTTTAACTAATCCATGACCATTTACAACTCAAACGGAAAATGTTAAAAATTGTTATTCAAGATCTCTGACGCTTGTGTTAACGTTTGGCTTATACTTCAGGTGTTCGTCAGGGCACGATTTAATCCATGCATTCTACAATGATACGCATTTGAACGTAAAATAGATTATTTTGCTGGATCAAACGTTCTAAATGTTCATTTAGATTACGATGTAAGATCCGATTAATTAAACAGGTCTCATGATTCTGGCTAAGACGTGAAGAAATATTATGATCACTGATTATGCAGAAGTTATGGTTTTATAAATTATCTCACTAGTTTGTATGTATTTATGTTCATTCACTGAATGATCACTCATTTTAAAACGTATAGTGAATTTAATTTGTTTTTGAAATCTTGAATAAGAAATAACAGACGATTTCAGAAAAAAAAATATTTTTTATTTCATTGCACATACAGATTCATTAAAAGTATCCGCATATAGATGATTTGTGTTGTAGCCTACTTATTTCAATTTAATAGCGTTTTGCCTTGCATTATATATGCGCAGAATTTCCTAAATTGTCATACATGTCATGAATCACTGAAAATTTGGTTATAGACAAGAAACACGTTGAGTAAAATATTAACAGAATGAAACGGAAACCTTAGTAGTCCAATATATATATTATAAAAGAGTACGTTGATCTTACGCTGATGTAATAGATTGTTTTACATAAGTTCTGATACTCGACACATCACCTTTTGCCATTGTTGATTAACGACTTTCCAATTATTAATCCAATTAGAGACGAATATAGCAAAGTAAATTGAAGTCGAGCAACTAACGCTTCCAGTTTGTTTCGATTATATCTATTCTTGTAAGTAACGCAAAAAAGACCTGACGATGTATTCGTAAGTAATATGTTAATGTAACATGTACTAAGTTTCAATGAGAAGTTATTTTCTATCAATATATAAAGTATTTATATCATAGGTTTCGTAGATTTCCAAGTTTACTTGATTATTTGTGCCCCACTATCAACAACCGAGAGAAGTGCAGATTTGCCGAACTGCGTCCCTAATTCTTCACTTAGGATGGGTCTGACCAATCTTCGTTCAGAATTGACGAATCGTTAAAGAATTTTAAGAGCTTTGAAATAAACTCATTAATCAACGATTCCTTAAATTCTTCACGAATTGTGGGTGAAACAACACTTATGGCTCAATGCAAGTGAGTTTTCCCGCCCTTTTCATTTTACGTCAATTATTCAAATTTCGGTGCAGGTAACCAAGAAATGAACTTCGACGGACAAAAGTTCGTTTCGTACCTGTATAATGGGTACAATTAGCTTTAAAGAAATACCAGTAACGCCAACGTTGAGTGCAGAAACTTTTGGGGCATCATTCTGTCAAGAAAATGTTTACACACAATCCTGAAGTTACTAGCAGTATTTCCTTAAAACGAATTGTACCTTTTATTGAGTACGAAACAAACTTTGGAAGTTAATTTCTTGTTTACATGCACTGAAATTTGAATAATTGACGTAAAACGAAAAAGGCGGGAAATCCCACTTGCATTGAACCTTATCGATTGGTCGACAATAAATTAAAAACGCCGATTAACGAATATCGTACTTCCCTTGTTTTCGCCCTAGTTTGTCTGGACAGACACTAGATGGCAGGACGCTACAGATACGAGAAAAGGCGGCACAATACGTTACTATGGCACTTTCCTATCTATATTTCTCTGTTATCTATGAAGAAAACGTAAAGCGAAATCATGCAGTAAAGAAAGTAAAATATGTAAATCATTCGTTTTATATAAACAAAGCTAAAACCGGATTTTGGTTTGAAATGATTCCGATGTTTTCGCTATCATGAAAAATATAGGTTATAATCTCAATTATTCCTTTAACAATTCCACTTCCCATTTTTTTAAACAAAAGAAAAATATCTTATCAGTCACATTACTTATTTCCAACATCCTTGTCAAAATTGCTTACAAAGTTGTTTACCACACTTTCAACCATAATATCCTAGTTTGGTACAATAATTGCAACTTGACGACTTTCATGATGCAAAATAATATAATTTTATTAACACATAATTATATGCAACACATATGTAACTTAAATTCTCGATTGTTATATGCACATAAATTCATCTATTGTTGTTAATTTAATGTCCCTCACATGGAAAATACCTGCGCGGTTGCCTTTCTCGCCGTGACCTCCTATAATTCGTAACTTTGGGCATGTCTGCACTCTTAAGTGCATAATCCCACCAGTAATTATTCTTACCATTCTCTTCATTTTCCATCGTATGTTTTTGTATTCCCATTTGGTCTTGATGAATGACTCTCATTTTACCTTCTATAGATACCTGCCATAAATTGGATCCAACTCTTTTCGCCACTTGTCTTTTATGAATTTTGGCCATTTTTTGGGTATATTCCTTATTCATCCATGGTCCCTCAGGAAAAACTTTGATTACCTTATTCTGATCGTGCCTTCACAATTGTATATCTCTCCTTTTGACTTGTTTATACCAACTATTTACGCTTGTTTTTGGGTCGAAATTGTATACGATTTGTGGGGGCGATCTACCTTGTTATGTTTCAGACGTAGTAAATATAATATCTCTCTGTATCATCCTAATTGTTTCCTTCCAATTTATCTGTTGTTGTGGTTTTATTTATTTTTTCATCATACTCTTCACTTCCCGCACTGCTCTTCCTGATAATACATTACTTTGTGGGTGATATGGAAGTGTTTTAATTACTTGTATATGGTGTATAGTACATCAGTTAATAAATTCGATGGATGTGAATGGCGGTCCGTTATCTGAAACAATGACTTCTGGCAATCCAATAAAATTAAAAATGTTATTTAATTTTCTAGTTGTTTCCGATGCGGTAGTACTATGTACTTGTTCTACTTGAAGCCAACGCGAAAAACTATCCATCATCAGAAGAAATTTCTTGCCCACAATGTCAAAGAAATCTATGTGAATTCGTTTGAATCGTGTATCTTCAGTATTCCAGTTTTCGAAATATTTATGCTGTCTACCTCTTTGATTTTCTGCACAAGTTGTACAATTATTAATGAATGTGTCTATTTCCGCCCCCATAGTTGGCCACCAATAGTATTGCTTCATTGATGCTTTTGATTTGGATATGCCCATATGCAATTTATGTACTGTTTCTATAATTTCCTTTCTGTAAGCTGGTGGAAATATCAATTGTTGATTCTTAAATAAACACCCATTATCTACGGTAATCGAAAACCTGTTTGCAAAAAAAATTGTATTTTGACTGCATTGCTTTTGGTAACGTTTTTGGCTAACCATTACAGGTCCAATTATGAATGTTTTGCAATACTACATCCTATTTTAATCATCAGATATTGATTTTATGACTAACGATTTAGCGTTAATTCCTAATACATATTGTTGTGAGATTACATCATCTCCCGAACTTTCGTCTGTGGGTAAACGAGATAAACAGTCTGCTACTAGTACTTGCTTAGTGTACACAATTTTATATGTATAACCTGAAAGGAAGAGTGCCCATCGCATTAATCCGGGATGGATTAACTCTGGTATGGTCTTATCTTCACCAAAAATAAATTTTACAGGCAAAGTGTCTGTTAGTACTGTAAATGGTCTACCATAAAGATATTTGTGAATTTTTTTCATTCCATAGACTAACTGCAATGCTTCCTTCTCGAAATTACATTCGGCAGAAGATAATGAAGCTGACGTATGCGTTCTTAGTTCACCATTTGCCTGTTTGTTACACAGTTGAACACCAAGACCATAAGGACTAGCATCTGTTATTAAAAATACTTCCTCATGCGGGTTAAAAATTTGATTTCTTGTACTATTTACTATCAATTGTTTAATATTTTCAAACTGTGTTTGATGTTCTTCAGTCCAGTTCCATGAGTATTTTTTAATAGTGTGTGCAATATATGCGCATGTGTAGCGAGATGTGGAATATCCTTTTGAAAATAATTTGTCATACCCAGAAATGATCTGAGTTGGAATATGTTTTCTGATTTAGGACATCTTTGAATAGTTTTTTATGGTTCATCAATGGAATATATTCCTCTGCTGACAACGATTGCCCTAAATATTCCACTTCACGCGCAAAAAAATGACATTTCGTTTTGTTAACTTTAATATTTAATTGTCTGAACCTTTCTAAGACAATTCGGGTTTTATTAACACAATCCTGTACACCCCGACCCCCTATTATTACATCATCCTTATAAGCTTTAACTGATTCAAATTGTCTAAGTACTGTATCCATATATTGTTGAAAGATGAACGGAGAGCAGGTTAATCCAAATGGGAGCCTATTTACTTTAAATAATCCCCATGGTGTTGTAATTGTTAATATTTTTTTTAGATTCTTCAGCAACTGGTAGCTATTGATATGCCTGATGAAGATCTAAAACAACGTAAGTGTCTGCCCCTTGCATTTTATGCAAAATATCATCTAACGTTGGAACGGATAGAACCTTTTATCTAAACTTTTATTGACCGTGACCTCGTAATCTGCACAAATGCGTAATGCTCCTGATTTTTTGGAACTGTTACAATGGGTATTGCCCACCTAGAATATGCAAATGGTTCTAATATAATTTGTTTCTGTAAAACCTGTATAGCTGCTTTTACCTTATCTACCATACTACTTGGTATATGGTAGGGTTTTCTGAATATAGGTGTCGCATTAGCTGTCAATCTGATATCTACAATCATAATTATTTGCAGAAAATTGAACTCTGTCATAAAAAACTTCCGTATAATCATCTAATAACTGTTGCTTTAATATTACCGTATTCTCAGCTATATTCATAATAGCACCAGGATATTCAACATTATGTGTTACAGAAAAAACTTTCTCCATGATGGCCATAATTTATTTAAAGCTATTCTTCCTGATATTACGTAACGTAAATCGTCTTGTACGATATAAAATTGCAATGAGTATATCTGTGAATTTACTTGTACATCCATATTCTCTACACCAAGCACGTGTAAATTAGTACCATTTGCTGTGTATAATTTAACGGAAGTTTGCTGTAACTCCTTTAAGTCAGATAACCTATTATATGCTGCTTGTGACATGATATTGGCGCAGGCACCTGAATCTACTTCAACCGTGACCTTGATTGACTTTATTAAAATATGTAATATGCATGGTTTAGTATCAACTGATATTACCTGATTAACCCGTCTTTGATTTAGAAACTATGTTTGCCCTATTCATTTACTTATCATGCTTCTGTGATGACTAAATTGTACTTGTAAACTTTGTTAGGGAACGCATCTCATACATTTCCCTTTTATCTCTCTTTCTGTGCAACTATCAATTACGTTACTAATCTTTTGCCCAAAAACCTTCATAAGTGTTCCTGTTACTTTATTATACTGATTCTTAACTTTCATATGAATTACTTCCCATTTGAAAACTAATCTTGCAACACACGACTTCATTTTATCTCTCTTAGAATCAAATGCAACACACAACACTGAATTCACATAAATCTATATTTTTGGTATTGTCTATCCCACAAACTTTACGATGTGATTCAAATTTCTCCAGATATAATGTCATTTTATCTCTTCGAGAATCAAATGGAACAAACAACATAGAATTCAGAGCTATAATGATCTTGAAATACTAATTTATGTTTTGATACTAAGAAAATTATCTCCAATATGTAAGTAATCAATCCAAACATATACTATAAAGTTGAATGTATCGATCTTGTCACTTAAATGACATTTACCTTTGCCAATACTTCCAATGTAAGTTTTAATATCCACACTCGATATGAAATTGATCGGCCTCGTTCGCCATTATTCTACCCTATATATACAGGGTAAGGCAAAAGTCCAGCACCACCCTTTTATTTTTCAAACGGCTTGAGGAAAGATGACGAAACTTTGGATATGGGTAACTGGGGTGGGGGAGCACCAGATGGTGCCATTTAACATCGTGGAGGACATCTTGAAATCCACCATTTTGAATTCAGGCCCAATATTTCAAATGCGAAGGGGGGCATGTGACATATCGTTTTAGACTAGATTTTCACCAGAAATACGCATCTGCAGTTATTTTTTACCTAACTTTATTCAGTACTGAAAGTTTGTGAAGTAAACATTGCATATTGAATCTTGTAATGGGTTTTAATTTGTCATTTCAAGTGATTTAACATGGCTCTTACCCGCCAAGAAAGCATTGAAATTGCTCTCATCAGTGGGAAACGCGGTGCCAAAGCCATCGCTGTTGATTTCAATGCCTGGCATCCAGAGAGGGAAACATTGCACATACCACAGTGTTGCGTATTGTCACGATCACCCCCTCGGTGTTCGGACTTAATGCCCCCCTCTACTCGAAGACGTGAAATTTTTAATCAAAACCAAAAGGCCATAAATAGGTTACACATCAACGAGAGAGAAAAGCATGAGTTATAACGGAATTATGCAAACGCCGGGGAAGCGACACGTGTGGGACAGAGGACCCACAAAGGACCCCCACAAATTAATACAGATATGGGTCATCCGAACACACACCTTTCACTCTTAAAGAAGCAGCCTTCAGTTCTTTACAAGTTAAATGATTAGCCAACACACAAACTCTCTTGCGGCGTTGCCACGCCTTCTGCATGTTGGACATAGCATTAGCCAACACATTGGGATTCTAGTTTTCTTTTTTCAGAAAATCTAGCTCCCACACCACATCCAGAGGATCATTAACATTGAATCGATAGTTTAACTCGAAAGGAGCATAACCATTTTCAGTATTTGGAGCAGAATTCATACTGAACTCTATGTCTAATACATGCTTACTCCAAGAAGTCTGAAGGCCATTACAATAAATGCGAGCAGCTTCCTTGAAAGTTCCCACAGAACGTTCGCTCATGTTCGCCGCGGCATGTCCCGGAGAAATCCTTATATCTCAAATGCCGAGACGGTACAAAAAATCTTTAAATAATCCGGATGTAAAAACGATGCATTGTCAAGTGAGATACAACTCGGGAATCCCCTCCTGATCATTAACTTATACAACTTATCTATTATGGTTTTACTAGATAAATTGCGCAATGGTTCCAATACTGTAAGCTTAGAAAAACCATCTACAATAATAAGCATATTTTCAAAATTAGATGAACGTGGCAATTTTCCAATAGTATCAATATACCAAACGCCATTGACGTTACACTCTAATTTGGAGATCAGCAAACCTTGTTTGCGTTGGTTAGTTCTTTTAGACTTCTGGCATTCCAAGCACGAAACCACGAATTCTCCGATATGCTTGGTCATGTTAGACCAAGTGTATCTAGCATCCATTTTACGCAAGGTTCTCAAATAACCGGAATGACCCCCACATACTTCATCCAGGTGGTAGAACATAATGATATTCTTGACAAGAGCTGAAGACACACACACCTTCAAAGGGTTAACATGCGCTCTAGTTCTTTTACACAAAATTCCATTAACTACTCTGTAATCATCGTTACCTCTACCTGTTAACAACCCATCGATGATTACAGAAAGTTCTGGATCTTCCCTCTGCTGTTCCGCTATGGAAACTTTAGCCCAGGGCATGTTCCACAGATTTAAATACATTAGATTGTGATCAATCTCTCGCCTACCAATATCAGTATCCTCGATCTTAAAATCAAAAGGATTGTACATTCTACTTAACAGGTCAGCTGTTACATTTTTATATGAGGGTAGGTACTTAACCTCAAAATTAAAAGCAAACAATCTTTGTATCAAGCTACCATACTTTTGCATTCTCCTACTATTACCTAGAGTCCACATCAATGATTTATTATCGATCCAGAGCTCGAACTTATCAAATAAATAGAGACGAGAACGTTCCAATGTCTCTACAACGGCTGTAGTCTCAAGGCAGTAAATGTTCTTTAACCTATCATAGTCTCTCAGCTTCCGGGAAAAGTATCCCACGGGCCGAAAATTACCATCACTGTCCCTTTGCCCAATGCAACCGCTAATCGCTATTGGAAGAATCACAATACACGATAAACTTCCTAGAAAGGTCAGGGATCTGCAAAACTGCATGGTCACATATAAGTTCTTTCAGTTTGTCGAATGCAAACTGCGCCTCATTATCCCAAACGAATTTGATCTTACTGGATTTCAATCTGGACAAGGGGGCGACTACTTCTGCAAAATTTGGAATAAACTTGGCAACAAACTGGGTCATTCTTAATACTCGCATCAACCCTTTCCTAGTCCGAGGCACTGGCAACTGCTTAATAGACTCAATCCGACTCTCGTCTATTGACATCTTCCCATCCTTAATAAAAAATCCGAGGTACTTAATCTCAGATTGTATTATCTGACACTTATTCATAGACAGGGTAATACCACGCTCCTGGAACCTACGAAGTACTTCCTCCAACAACACCTGGTGTTCTTCGACCGTTTTAGAAACTAGGATGACGTCATCGAAGTATCAATGTACTCCGAACTCCTCGAGGTCGTACAACAGGTCACACATAACTTGTGACAAAGCGTAACTTCCGCAATTCATTCCGAACGGTATTGCTCGGAATTGCCACAACCCACGATGCGTCGTAAACGCGGTATATTTCCTGGACCGCTCGGACAAAGCTAACTGCAAATAAGATGATCTTAAGTCCAAAAT
>JAGDQP010066615.1:0-11258 GCA_022664845.1 Lepisma saccharinum | reverse complement strand
CCCTCTGTCCCCTCTCAGCACTTCAAAATGAAGAAAAATCGAAAGAAGACTTATCATTTGGTAGACCAAAATACGTATTTGGAAAGACTACGATGATGTGTCCATGTTCCAGATATCAGAGATCCGGATCTGAAGATCGGGATATTCACGGATCCGGATCCGTTTGGCATCCCCGTTCCGGAAAATCTCGGGCTGTACCCGATCTTGCCTATCGGGTATCCCGGTGTCGCGAAAATAATTCTCGGGACACAAATGTCCCTGTTTTCAGGGAACAAGAGAGGAAAGAAAAACATATTGTTTCCTTTCTTTTCACACGATTATATTCTCTCCAATTTATGAGTACGGTAGCCAAAAAAAGGTTTTCAAATCTTGAATACATAGAGCATGGATTTAATTAAGTTAACAATTCATCTACCTTCACATTGAACGAAACATCTGTTTCATTTGAACCATGGACAAAGCATTTTGCTGCTCAGTAGTTATTGTTGTCGGTATTACTCTTTGTTTCCATCTGCCCCTTGCTTCAATTATTTGAACAACTGGTCGAATTTCTTGGTAATTTTTCGATGGCCATAACAATACCAAGAAAAATGTATACTTTGTTTAAAACCGGACACGCAACAATGGGAAATGTTTTAAAAAATGCGATAAACTAGAAACTTATTGGATGAAAAGAGAAATTTTTCTCTATTATTGATTGAAGATTAAAAAAAAAAAACTTTAATTCCTTTTACTCATTAATGGCCAATAAATTATTCAAATACGCTGCGTGCGGCTTCTCGCTGAAACAACCTGCACTCGTAAAAGCATATTTCTCAAAGAATGTTTAAGTCCAGAAGCATTTCAGGCTCTTATGTCTCGACTTGTGTTGGTTTTTAAATAGCCCCAGAAAAAAAAATTCTGGGTACGTATCTAAGGAGGGAGGGGAGAGGGAATAATGGGAGATAGATAATGGGAGTACTGTTCATCTGTTCTTTCGTCCTTCGTTTGACTGTTGCCTTCTCCTTCATGCGACACCTGCAATTCAAAGCTAAAGCTTCAGAAATGTGCAGCTCTTTCTGTTTCACTGAAAACAAACTATTCATCACTTTTATAGCATTACTGATGTGAATATAAACGCCGTTTCAAAGACCTTGATGTAGTTATTGATAACAAGCTCACTTTTTATGAGCACATTATTGCTATCATTCGAGTTTGCTCTATTACTTCACAGAGATTCGAAATCTGCCAGCAATTAGCTTCTTTTGTAAGTCCTATGTTTCGCCTACTGCTCGCCCATATAATTCATACCATGTCTCGGAGCATCCTACTGTTTGAAATTCATTTGAATCGGCGTATGCAAGAAGGTGATATGAGACTGAACGGCAATTCGCTCACATAGGGTAGATTCATAACCTGTGAGAAAGTGGAACATGTGGTCCAGTTCCGTGTGGATGACAGAAAGTACAGATTGGGTGGAAGAAGTAAACGGGTGATCAAGTTACTCCGTTGTTAGTGTTTCCTGTAAGATATTATTTTTGTCACTTATCACCTTTTTGCACATGGCGATTCAATAAAAATTTGTTTATTGTAATTGTTCGACTTAGAAAACATAAAATCACTTCACTCGTCATACTATTGGTGAATTCCTCTTTTTACATAATGTTAACGGAGGGGCATATTCAATGCGAAACATATTGTCACAATAAACAGGATTACTAATAAATACAACAGTACCCCGCGGACATTCTGTATTTTTGCCCCTGGGAACATCTTCAGGATTCAGATTAAGATATTTTTAATATTTGCTACCTTGATGTCATTGTACTCTTGTTATTTATAGATTTGTTGTTTTTCTAGAAGGCACTCACTGATATAATAGAAAGAAGCACAATTCGCCTTTCTTTACTTGTTGCACTTTGATAATTTAAAATGTAGCAAGTTTCTTCCACGTGTACTCGCAAAGTCATAGAAAATGTTACCACATCTTCCATTGCTTTAGTCTTCGAAATCGCCCATTCTATTCTATGAATCTGAATCCTGTGTGTGTTATAGTGCTATCCCTAGAACTTTTTCAGTAATTTAGTGTAAAATATGTATTTCTACATAACCAGGAGAAAATCCAAATCAGACAGTAATACGAAATATGAGGAATAATTTTAAATTAACCAGAGTGGGTTTAAAAATTCAACATTTCTGTACTATAAATGGAACAACAAATTAAAATACACTTTGAAATGTAGTATTTCATTTGGCTTAATCAATCACCACATAGCCACACGTTTCCGTTAGCGCTCAGTCGTGTGTATGACTCCAGCATCAGACTCGCAGTGATACTCTTGAAATCTTCATTCAGTTTGGGAAACAGAAAAATATCATATGACGAAACGAATCTCGGCTGTAAAGGGAGGCCAGACAATAATTAATCGAAGCTTGGTGTTTGTTTCGTCATACTCCTACACAATTACGGGAGTTCTAATTTCGCAGCTAAAATAAACAATGTCAAAATCTCTGATAGTTCATTTGATACACATTTACATGTATTATTGGGGCCGCTTTCCAAAATTTTCATTATTGTTTGTCATTTGTCCAGTATCTTCAAAAATGAAACTCTTCTCACACACACTCGCACTGTAGGTACGGAGGCCTCTTAAGGGAAAGAGGTACAGTGTGCTATCTATCGTGAACCTATCGTGAACGTAGTTTGGGGCACCCGAGTGTGCCCGTGCTAACGCACTCCATAAGATTCTTGGAGATGGCAGTTATATGTTCAAGTTCTTGTTGCATTGCTTGAATCAATTAGATGAATGCGTTGCTTGCGTGGGTGGTTCATCCTTCAGATTAGATGTCATTGGATCCTGTTCTTTCACTATTGTTGATAATCTTGCACCAAAACTCGTAAGAGGTATTTTATTGGCACAGCCTAGCTACATGTAAACATGATAATTAACAAGTGATTAATTGTATATTGATGCAGGCTGTGTTCGTTGATTGTGAAGAATATAGATACAGTATATAAAGCAGGTACTGTATCGGGGACAAAAAGGGACTATCATTGAATGGTTTGAATCAACTGTTTGTATACGCGGATGATGTAGATTTAATAGGGGACGATATAGATGCACTACAAAGCAACACCGATGTCTTAGTAGAAGCGTGCGATGAGATAGGTGTACAGGTAAACATAGATAAAACAAAATACATGATAACAAGCCGAAGCACAGGGAATGAAGGAATTAAAAACATAAGAATTAGGGATGAGGTCATAGAGAAAGTAAACAAATTTAAATACTTGGGAGCATACGTAACAAGCAAAAATGAGGTCACGGAAGAAATAAAAAGTCGCTTAGTATCGGGGAACGCATGTTTCTACTCAGTCCAAAAACTTTTAACATCGCGATTAATATCAAGGAAATTGAAATTAAAAATATACAGAACGGTTATTCTGCCGGTAATACTTTACGGTTGCGAAAGTTGGAGTACGACCCTAGCAGATGAACATAAATTACGTGTATTTGAAAATAAGGTTTTGAGAAAGATATATGGGCCGAAACGGGAGGAGATGACCGGAGAGTGGAGGAGACTGCATAATGAAGAACTCCACGGACTGTACGATTCACCAGATGTTGTAAAAATAATGAAATCGAGACGACTAAGGTGGGCACGGCATGTAGCTCGGATGGGGGAAAATCGAAGATTACATTCTTTCCTGGTTGGAAGGCCCGATGGAAAGAGGCCATTGGGAAGACCGAGACGTCGTTGGGAGGACAATATTAGAAGAGATCTTCGAGAAGTAGGTGTTCGTGATGAAAACTGGCTTGATACTGCCCAGGATAGAATCCAATGGCGAACGTTTGTTACTGCGGCGATGAACTTGCGAGTTCCATAAGCCATAGAGTTAGTTAGTTACTGTATCGGGTTATAGTTAACCGCATTATACGAAGTTGTGTTGTCTGGATGTAATTATTTACAGTTTGTCAAAAACAGTACACCGCAACATGATTTTAAAAAAAACAACAACACAAGATTGTTATTTTGAAAACCGGAATATTTTTGACCATCTTAACTCATTTTTTCACAAGTGGACAGAGATTAAAAAATATTAGTGTAAAGTGGTGTAATATACACCAACTTCTATTCTTGTTTGTGTGAAAAATTAGTAAATGATTCTATTGAAGATTGGTGAACGTCATTGCTACGACGAGCCAGTGTTAGTGTTAGGGTATATGGACTTAATACCATCTGCATGAAGTCCTTTAGACTGCATGCTTGATTCCCGTTCTCCAAAGACCTGTTTGTGTCATTTCTTCATTCATTGAACACCTTTTCGTAAAAAATATGTTCCAGCGTCTTCCAACAAGACTCTGATAATATTAGTATTATTTACCATCATGTTCATGATAAATAAATGGATTTGCCGTACCTCATTAGTGAAATAGTTCTCGGGTATGCTAAAATTTACCAGTTTGATGATGCTAGTGGAATGAACTGTCATTAAATGGAAAAGGCCTGTGTGCTACCTTATTTTAAAGGAACTCTTATCTAACTCTTGATTGAGTTCAAATTGTCGTGAAAGACAAAGAAAGCTGGGTTTTTGATGAATCAGTGTTTGTAATAAAATGGTATAATATAAATCGAATATCTTCGAGGCCTGCTAATTGATGTTTCTTGTTGTTGAACATTCCAGATTAACTTATGCTCTACTTTTTGAATTTAAAAAAGAAAGTTTCGTTTCGTGTTTCTATTGTTTAGTCAAATTATATATAAAAAATAAATAAATAAAATAAGTAACTCCATATTTCAACATAAAGTGCATAGTAACATTGTTAATACAATTAGGTACATTTTATCAGATTGTCTTGATTTTTAGATCAATAATATTAGAATGATGTAAAATAGTTTAGTAATGTTTTTATTAGTAAAATCTGCCTGTATAATTGCAGATTCCAATGTTGTTGGACGAGCCCCCGCTGGAATTATTTGATGAGCCCGTTTGTGAAGATTTGTCGTCTTTGAATGAATTAAATGAAGTTGACTTGTCTCAGTGGGCTTCAGAGGCATTCCCTAACCTTAGTGCAGGAGGACACGAACCAAGTGAGTATCAAAGAGAATTTTTAAAAACTTTAATCGATACGTAATTAAATACAGGATATTACAAGGTAACCAAAAACGTTTTTGCCGTTCTAGAACAGTGATCAACAAAGAGCAATACAGTGGACAGTACGTACCTTTAGGTATCGAAGTAATTTCCATCAGCATTCAACACCTTTTGCCAACGTTCCTGCAACTGCACAATATCCTGGTAATAAAAGTCAGCGGTCTTCGAGGGAAGAAAGTCTGTGAGTGCGTTCCGCAGGTCTCCCTCATTGACGAAGGATCTCCCACGGAGGTGGCTGTCGATGGAATGAAACAGGTGGTAATCTGTTGGCGTAAGGTCAGGTGAATATGGTGCATGGCACAGTGTCTCCCAGTCAAGTTGCTGAAGGGTTTTCCGCGTCCTCTTAGCCACATGTGGTTTGGCATTGTCGTTGAGGAACAGCACACCGTTGCGATTCACCAATACCGACTCCTTCTGCCGCAATGCACGGTGCACCCTTTGCAACTGCTGTGAGTGATAGTATAACCAGGTGGAAGGAGCTCGTAATCTACCACTTGGTTACATAACATTTCGTGGGTGCAGAGGTGGTCTTGAGGTGTGAGGAACAGGATCACGTGGTGACAACCACTCTCTGGTACTTGGGAGTGTCATAGAGCATCCACTTTTCGTCACCAGTGAGCAATCTATCAAATATGGGTATGTTCAGGTGCCGAGTGAGCAAGGACAAACAGGCTGTCACTCGTTGTTCCTTGTTGGCTGCCGACAATGTGTAGGGTACCAACTTCCTTAACCTGTATGACTTCCCTATCTCATGCAGGTGCAGAAAGATGAAACCTTTCTGCAGGTTTATCACACGTTAGACCATTGTCCTTCTCGATGGTTGCTTTCAGGGATCGTCATCCAACGCATGTGGTCGTTCACTGCGAGGTTCATCAACAAGGCTCACATCTTACAAACGGAATTTCTAGAATCAATGCCTGGCGGTGCGTTCGTTCACGGCATTGTCACCAAATGCGTGGCATATGCGGAGACTCGATGCGGCAGCTGACAGGCCCACTGTAAAGTCATACAACAAACACACGCGAACAAGCTGCTTCGATACCTCCCATTTCTCTTTTACACTGGACGAGCTATGACTGCTGTGTGTGAGCACCGTGCATATATTACTGAAGGTCGATGGTCAGACTAACTCACGATCGCTTGGCAGGCAGGTGCGTCATTTCGTTTCTTCTCTGAGAGTGTATAATTTATGGGACGTCAAAAACGGCAAAAAAAAAAAAAAATGGTTACCTTGTATAAGTACTCTAAATAAGGTACTACAGTTGTGCTAGACATATAAATTATTTCACGGAACAGAGTTAGCGGGCCTGTTCGGAAAACGAGTTTAACGCGTTAATCTTGTTCTCTAACCATGCGTTCGGAAACTCATTCTGAGTGAACACTCACGAAACGAACAAGTCCTGACTTAGTGAACTTCGTTAAAATTAACATGATTACCTTCCGTATGATAAATTAATCGTGCCTCTTATCGTGATTTCATTTCTTGCTTTATTTAAATGTAATGCATCTTAGCCATGACTGCTACTTTCGCAGTAGATAATAATTTTGGCATAATTAACGTGCATAACGAACTAAACGGTTTATTTACAATCCGTTCATTTGTCTTCGGTCTCGCATATTTAAAACATCTCCTAGTTGTTAGTATCGCGATCCGTACTAGATAACACTAGACAGATATTGAAACTGGTTGCAGAATTCATTATCGAGGTTTCTTCGCTAAAAATAAGAATAATGCAAAATTCAAAATTATCAAGTCTATGACAGTTGTTACTCTGTGACTACGCATGACACAATTTTCTAGTGAATTCACCTAAACCACAAGGTATTACAGAACAGCATATGGTCTTAGCTTTTGTAAAAATCTGAGTATGTCTTATATGTAAATGTTTAAATCGTAATATGTAAGCAAGAAATCAAGAAGTCTTTATTTTTGTTTAAATTTGCAGACGAGCGCCTTCGATTTCCGTTTCTTCTTTCGGAATGCATATGAGTCGGTGTCTTGTTACCATGACAACACTTTGGAGCGCTCGAAAATAACGAAAAAAGATAAAAAAAATAATCTTCACGAAAATAACTTCTAAGTGTTAAGATCGTGCGTTTCGTGAACTTTGTTGTGTTTTTCCGAACAGACACACTACTAAAATTAGGTGTTAAAAAAAACATTACATACATATAATGTGTGTGGATATAAGTTGGGAATACACAGATTAATTAGTCGCTAGCCTAGCGAGAAACAGAACTCCGGTCTCCCTTTTTATTATTATTATTATTATTATTATTTTAATTGTAGAACCCACCTTCAACCCCATAACATTTCTTAACATTAATTGTTCGGATTAAGTTTTGCACTTCCAAGATCGTGCACCACGGGCAGTTGTTCGCCCTCCCCAATCTGGGACAGGCTATGAATTCCGGCATACCGAGAAGCTCCTTAGTTCCCTAGTTTTGAATATTGGGTGGTGCGGGATATTCTTTTGACCACACATCCAGAATGTTCTCCTGGTCTTTCTTTGGTTCCTCATGTCGGAACATGGAAGGGTGGGATTTCAAGTTATTGTAAAGATTTCTTTATTTACAGAAAGTCCGGTCTCCCGATCCGATAGTAGGTTCAGCGTTCTTTGTAGAAAACACCCAAAGAGGTAGGTACAGAATTTTCGGAAAGATCCAGCGCATATTGAACTTCAGAGCAGCATCCGATAGGCAATTGAGGGACCAGAGTTGTATTCCCCGTTAGGTCAGAACTAGAATGTATAAGTGGTCACTATTTTTCGGTACTTCTTTTGATAATTGCCCTGTAGAATGTGTACGTATTTCAGATATTACTTTGTCATGTAGAGTGAAACTAATGTTTCTGTTCGTATGACTTCGTTTTTTAGTGGCTACAAATACAAATGAAGAAATCAAATTGGAACCTCCTTCTCCATACGTTCAACTACCTCCGTCACCCTCAAACTCATCTGATTCTTCACAACCGGATAACTGGAGTAGTGGAGATACCAAGGAAATTAAGGTATGGTTTCTTTAATTTAGAAATTATTATTATTATTATTTTACCCCTTTTAAAATATCTGACTTGATAATCATATGCAATCAGATCAAGTCGTTGAATTGCATTGGTAAAATATTCATCTTTGTTATTAACCGTGCTTTCAGAGTTTCATATTTATCGTGAATGCATAAAAAAAAAACTCATTTTGGCTTTATGGTTTTTGCTGAAGTAATACAACTGCACCCTAATTAAAAGTTGTATAATTAGAGTTCGGATTTATATGTAAGATGAAATTGCATAGTATGTAGCTAAAATGGTTAATACGCAATATTAAAAAAATCATTGTTTAATTATAATAATGCGTTATTGTAATTTAACTTTTTGCTATCATTCACACACAGCATAGCACATATCTTCTCTGTATTGTATGGCTAGTTAAAATTATATACCGTTTGGAAAAACTAGAAAAGCTACTTCTGTGAAAACAAGGTGAAAAGGTAAAGATACCTCTTTGCGATGCGCACGCGCTGTGAACGGTTCATTGGGGGACTATCTCATGTCTCATCACACCTCCTCCTCCTCTAATTTTACATTATATTAAAATAAAGACATAATGCAAGGATTTACACCACTGTGCCCCGAAGCACTTGCGATATGATAACCATAAAACGGCAACCCTCCTATCTTAAGTCCAGATTTGAAGTAGCTTCTGTCATTCACGTGAATGGGTGTTTTGATACGGAATCATAATGCTTTCACATTTTATATTGAACTGGGAGAGAGCGCTGTTGATATCTACGGAAAGATTCAGAAAATGTGTGGTAATGATTTGTACTTTCTATCCATGTATTATGGTGACGCATAGAGCCTTCGTAAATGAGCGAGATGCTGTGGAATCGGGATGTAAGAACAATACAGAAACGTCGACCGTGTCAATCGCTTCATTCATTAACATCGACAGTGTTGTTGAGTTTATTGATCCTTACTTGAATGAATTCCACATCATCTGATATTAAAAGCAGAGTGCAATTTGTCCTTGTGGACCACTGGTAAGCCTAGGGAACTCGCCTAACGTTGTGACCCAAGATTTTCCGTTGTTTGCCCGCTCATGCTGGACCAGCAACCCACCAGCTATAATAATTGTGTTACATTAAGGATTAACATTTTTTTTAAAAAATTTCACTTTCACGCTAATATATATATCTTTACCGTGGTCGATACTATTTCTAAACCAGCAAGAATCGATCGCTTAATTTGTTTCTAAGCTCAAACTTTGTCTACCGAATGTCGATATTTACCGTGATTAACTGTTTCGTAACTTGGGTAAATCTCCCTTACATGAGAATTGTTTACAATTTAGGTGATTGGGTGATCGTAGTTCTTAAGTTTACTGCTAAATAGCATGTTACATAACCCGTGTACCGATACTCGTCCTTTGGTAGTGTATCTCTTCTAGGATAAATAAGTTAACAGTCATATGTTCACAACTACAACTTTAGAATAAGGCTTGTAATTCGGATATAACAAAGGCAAGACAGATATTTAAAAGCAGACTGATAATGTTCGATAAACCTTATGCATGTTTGACTTACGTGTCGATGTGTGTGTGTTAAGAGTTGGATCTAAATTAGTAGGAAAGTTCTATCAACCTTGAGTTGGTCTGGAACACTACACTAACGCCAAAAGGCTTAATTTCTGTTGTACTCAGATGCTTCTGTTCGTCACGTACTTCACCAGAGGTCATGGTGACTTCGTCTAGATTTCTTTGCTGGCACAATTTTGCCTGACGTAACCTTTCTTCATGTTTACGATTTACGCAAATTATTTAAATATCACATACTGACTTTACTGACATGGGAATGTTATAGTCGATTATACCAGCAGTTTATTTTCGCGGATGATGTAAATTTAATAGATGTTATAAATGCATTACAGTATAACACCAATGCACTAGTGGAATCTTGCAAAAAGATAGGCCTACAAGTGAACGTAGAAAAAACAGAGTATGTGATAACAAGCCGAAACACAGGAAGAAGGAAACATACACACATATTTATATATAACAGTTAAGACTGAGATCGTAAAGAAATTGAATAAGTTTAAATGGTTTTGTAGCAGGCAAGAACTAGGTCAGGAGAAAGTAAAATGTCGCTTAGCATCGAGCAACACATGTATCTATTCAGTCGTGAAGCTTCTAATATTACGATTAATATCAAGAAAGTTGAAACTGAAAACACACAGAACGGTTATTCTTTTTGTAATTCTTTATGGCTACGAAAGTTTGAGTACGACCCTGGCAGATGAACGGAACATAAATTGCGAGCGTTTGAAAATAAGATCTTGAGAAAGATATACGGGACGAGATGACGGGAGAATGGAGAAGAGTGCACGATAAAGAACTTCACAGGCTGTACGATTCATTAGATATTTCAAAAATAATGAAATCAGGACGCGTTATATGGGCAGGTCATATAGCTCGGTTGAGGGAATACTAATATATTACATCGTGATTGGTAAGCCGGAAGGAAAGAGGCCGTTGTCCGTTGGGAGGGATCGATGTATCGTTGGGTAGACAATATTGTAAAGGATCTTCGAGAGGTAGGTGATCGCGTTGAAAAGTGACTTGATCTTGCCCAGGTTAGAATCCAATGGAGAACCTTTGTTATTCCGGCGATAAACTTGCGGGTTTCGTAAACCATATAGTAGAGACCTGCACGGGCCGGGATAGGCCCGCAGCCCGGCCCGGGCCGGGCTTGGGCGGGCCAGCTCCGCTTTTCCTATGGGCCGGGCCGGGCTTGCTCTTTCGTCAGGTCGGGCCGGGCTCGGGCCGATTAATTGCACTTCTTTAAAGCAGTTAAATAATTATTGACTTACTTTAAACTATAATTGGAATAAAGTCAATAGTTCAAGTCTGTATATGCACGCCACGTGGAGTGAAAGGTATTACAAACAATGCAATATTTACAGTTGGTGTTGCTTAGCGGCTCCACTTTCACTATAGAGGATTAGTTGTTCACCGGGGCGTTGACCCCAGTCGGCAATCACACGAGTGACTGCATGTCCTTCCCTCAATAAATAACAAAAGAAAGTATGCGTATTGAAGCTTCCTCCGCTGATGGTCTGAGTCAGTAC
>JAGDQP010066613.1:0-11258 GCA_022664845.1 Lepisma saccharinum | reverse complement strand
CAAAAGTTATCAGCGTATTTGAACGTCATTGTTTGCTTAAATCAATTCAAGAATCACCGCACATTGCTTTCCTCAATTCCTTGATTTTTAAAGCAACATCTTTTTTAGTTATGAGGTTACGTTTATTCACAAATATTATTATAGTATGGCATTCAACTCTACGTGTAAAACTCCGCATACTGGATCATATGGAAAACAACATGAAATATAAATAAAAGAATTCAACTGGTGTGAAGTTTCAGAACCCTCCACAAATAATAATGATAATAATAGAGACCGAGCACAAAACAGATATGAAGCGGTTATAAACAAATACTTCGTTGAAAATGTTTCATTTCCGTGCCACATTATTAATACGTAAGGACCAAAGGACTCAATCAGAACATATATATTACTCCTCTCTTTAATATATTGTTCATATTCCATCAGCTTCCAAAGTATTGCATAAATTCATATCTAGTGCTTTGAGAAATCAATAAAAGTTTCTTTACCAGTTTTTTAAAAAAAATATTTAATACACGTTATCTTCTTTTCTTTCTTGTCGTGTTAAGCCTGTTTGTTTTTGACATATTACATAATTTCTGTATGGTCGGTATTGATTCGTTTCAAGTGTTTCCGGTATCTTCATTTAGTTCAGGTTCCTTTTTTTACTACAGTATGTTTCGTTAATGCTGTTACTTATATCTGTTTAAAAGTATGAATTTCCTTAGAACGTCGATCATCCGAAATAATTGAGACCAGCTGTAACCGAACCGAGAAGCCGCAGAGTGCATAAAATTTAGTTTGTTTTTTTTCCTAAGGTAACGTTACCATTACAATGCAGTACAAAATACAATACTTAAAAAGAACTACACCGTACTTTATTGTGAAATAATCGCCGATTTTTTCGTTGTTTGAACGTAGACCTACGTTTGCTAGCGGCGAGTGCCGTTTGAACAAATTTCCAACCTTTATAGTACTGTATTTAAAAGAACAGTTCGGATAATCGACGTTGTACTGTATTTTTGTTTTGAACACCATAA
The DNA here is from genome assembly GCA_022664845.1 of Lepisma saccharinum. NCBI lineage: Eukaryota > Metazoa > Arthropoda > Insecta > Zygentoma > Lepismatidae > Lepisma > Lepisma saccharinum. The sequence goes on along the minus strand of JAGDQP010066613.1, from coordinate 10,236 downwards.
CCCGGTTCGGTTAAGTGTTTGTACTAATATATTCTTTTAACCTTGTGTTTATTTTTCTTCTCGTTTTCCGTATGTAAGTGTCACATAAATGGCTGATCATATTTTATGGCTACTTTAAATATTTTCTCCGTGAACTAAAATGAGAGCGTCGAAGGAATTTTTATAACCAAGAAACAAGTATCTTCCGATTTGTTAATTTCTTTACGAAGAATAGGAGAAATAGCAGAAGTCGAATTCATTTTCGTTCTTTTTGTCTGCTTTGAAGCGACTAGGCGGTCAAAGAAATTAAGAACAAAAACAACCGGGGCAATAACTAAATCTTGAGTTAAAATGTATTTTCGTTCTGGACGTCAGTTTTCATGATACTTAGTTTAGTTTTACAGTGACCCTAGTTTAAAAATATGTTGTGTAACTTACCTCGAACGTGGTGCCCCTTGGAGATGCCAGATTCAACTAATAGTTGTATAAGACAATAATTTTATTGATAACTTTTCGTGAAATCTTTTCTAGCAGTAAATAGGATTATGGAGTTGGTTCTCTGTAGCATAATGCACTCAGTAAGACTGATTCAGAAACTAAAAACTTTGCTAACAGATAATACCGTTATCTATTATTAATAACAAATACTGTCCAGAAAGTGTACGTTACGCAAATTCTTCTGATAAACTATTTGTAAATATTTCCCAAAATAGTTAATAGGTAAAGAATTAAATACAAATTGACTGTGAAAAATCACTTCATGCACGTGAACGAAAGAAAGAAAATCAGGAAGCTATGAAATAAAAGTGCAAACACAAGAAATCTTGAAAAAATGCAGACTACAGAAAAGGAGTACACATTTTGAGTGGATGTTTCGTGATTGATGGTGTTTTTTCTTTCTCTGCTTCTGTTCGTTACGTTACAGGCATATTAACACAGTAAAAGCAGTCGCTCCCCCCCCCCCCCCTATATTAGGCAATGGTTAAATAAGGAGTAGCACAAAAAAAAAGATTGAATTTGCCCATGTTAAGAGAGAAATGGATCATCCTTGTGATGTGGAATGAGTACATCACACTTAGAGGAAATTTAGTTAAGAGGTGATAAGGTAGCCGAAAGAAAATTGGTAAGCAAGGCATAAAATATAGAGAAACTGAACGTATTAAAGGACGTCAGGGTTCTGGACCTGAAAAGAAAGGATCATTCCTTCTGCCTTGTCATGGTGGTAAATCAGAAATTGAAGAATTTATTACGCTGTTAATAGAACGATATTACTTTGTGCTGTAAATGTACAATAGTGAGTTTGTTAGTACATTTTACGGTTAATATTATTATGTTGAAACAGATATTTAGAAGATGCGACATACAGGCTAAATAGTGTATTCAATAGGTGAGGGTCTGTTCATAGCTACTGACATGTGGATATTTTTATTAGTAACATTTTAGTATTAGCACTTTTAAGTAGAGCATTAGGTACAAAGATCTCAATATTAGTTCTGGATTCTGCAAAATCTAATATAGAAAAGTATATACCTTGATTTTCGATCCGTTAGAATAGAAGTATTATAAGTATCAAGTACTGTAAAATTGATTTTTCACACAGAAGTTCCCAGGCGTCGCTAGTTTAGATTTGCTCAGAAAGTACTCAGATAACAAGACTTATGTAGATAGAAGCTGAAACATATTTTAAAATAGGTCAAATTTGCACTTCTAATATTTGATAGTTACTTTATTGCTCTCGGGTGGTGGGGAAGTTCTATCAAACGCTTAAGATAATTAAGAGTGATCCATTTTTTGCGCGCTGAAGACAATAACTTCTTTTCAATACCGTTGAGTGTAAGAACGTGGAAATGTATAAGTAATTACAGTGTAAAAGAGTTTGTTAAATCATTAATTATTTCTATGGCTATTCTTGAAAAGTTTGACCCAACCAAATTCGACTTGTTCACAATTCGAATCTTTCTCTGCCTATAGTAATTCAAATATTGCAGAGTGATTTACAGTAGTCCGTAACTGAGTTCCTTCTTTTCATGTAGGGAAGCACCACTCCAAATACGAACTCACCCCACCATCGGAATGGAACAAATCCTGTCACAGTGCAGTCTTCAGGAGATTCAGGGAACGTTACGAAAAAGAGGCCATCCGACTCTTCTGTAGATGGATATTGTAAGAAGGCAAAACTTGGAGATGAAAGTTCTGCACAGGTACGTATTGTTAATGTACAGGTGCACAGACATGTAAAAGTTGTACGTTCATTTTCATTTCACTAGAAAAAGAAAATGTAAAGGAAGGGTTTTTTTTCCCATTCACTGTTTTAATAACCTATTAATAGAAGTGAATTTTAGTCTATTACACATTGCACTCAACTCAAAATACAACGTTTCTTGTAGAATTGCATGGTAATTCCTATTAAAGAAAAAGCTGGAATAAGTCTGTTTAAAGTAGTCAATAGTTATTAATTCTGGTTTAAAATAATACAAGTAGAATCTTATATCTTAAAAGGCAAATAAGTAACTAGTTTTTCTGCATAAACTGAACCCTTTGCTTCTGCTTATATAGTGTTCTTGCTTATATATTCTACTTTTATAATCATATCTTAAATTATATGAAAGGTAATCAGTTCCTTTTTTTATGTTCCGTTGGTTTTATGTCGTAATGTCTTTCATGAACTTCAGCAGGTTTGCGACCATAACCACCAGACCGTTTAATTTTTGCTTTTCATAAAGACAGACTCATAGAAAGTTTGTTCAGACAGTGTTCCCGAAATTTAAATATCGCCTATGAAAAGAAAAAAAAAGGGGGGGGGACACAAGAATGATTATCGTTTACTACAAAACCTTACGATTAAAGCACAGTCTGACTTACTTCAACTTACTTCAGTATATTTTTACCTTGGTCATATTCTGTTTCTCGCAAGGACTTCTTACCAGACTTTGCATGAACTTACAGCGACTCTTAAGTGCTTAGTTGTGGAACATATTATTTTTTAGTTTCTTTTTCAGACTTGTTCACCTTTAACTACACAGTAAAAAATAGATGTGTTAATTCAACACAGTGCGGTGTCCCAGCGTGACTACCACTTTTGTGTGTTAACACAATACACGGGTGTTGATTTTGGTACTGGGAGAAAAAAAGTTACGGCTGCAGCTAGATTTGAACATGGGTTGCTCAGTTAGACTTCGCTAAATCGTCAGACGGAAAAAGCACTACATTGAAACAATATAGAGGATAAAAAAATGTTGCTGAGTCCCAAACACAAACAAAGTTACTCTCACGACTTATCTCATGATTTAATCACTTTCAATTGGTCAATTAGGGATCACAGCCCCCATTCATTGAGAATATGTTCCATTTCTATGAACGCAAGTGCAGCATTTGACATGTTACGATAAGTAAGCAGTAATGCTGCTCAAGTGTTTGGCTGTGGCCATCTTGCTTGCTTTCATAGAAATAAAATATTCTCAATTAATGGGAATTCTGGTTCTCAATTGACAAATAGGAAGTGATTAAACCATGGGATAAGTCGTGCAAGTAACTTAGTTTGTTTTGGGGGTTCAGCAACATATATTTGATCTCATACACACTTTAAATCTATAATGTAGTCGTTTAATTCAAATGTTGTTCACTGAATATCGTTTGCTTCTACTGCCTTCTCTGTCTGATGATTTTGCCAAGTCGGTAAAACGCTCGACTCCTAACTGAGCAACCCAAGTTCAGATCTCACTGCGGCCGTAACTTTTTTTTTTCACAGTACCGAAATAAACACCGTGTGTTGTGTTGCTTTAACACACAAAAGTGGTAGTCACGCTGGGACACCGCATTGTGTTGAATTAACACAGCTATTTTTTTTACAGTGTAGATACAGATACGTTCCCCTTTGTTCTATGACTTACTAAAGAAAAATCTACCGAAAAACTGAAAACAAATTCTATGTTATGTTCATGTAAAAGTATTCATAAAATTCTTTCAAGCTGTCGTTATAATAGATGTTAATATTGGGTTGGTACGAATGAAATGTCCGATCCAGGTGCGTCGTGTCCAAAGGCCAAAAAATATAAACTACATTACCAGGTTAATCAAAGTAGTCGCCGTCTGCATCCATACACTGTTGCCATCGCTCAGCCAACTATTGGATTCTGTGGCGAAAGAAGTCTGGAGTCTGCGACGCAAATAAATCCTCAACTGCATGTTGTACCACCCGATCATCAGGGAAGGTGTTCCGTGTCAAGAAGTGATTGATTGAGATGGCGGAAGAGGTGGTAGTCAGTGGGAGAGAGATCGGGGGAATACGGCGAGTGAAGAAGGGTTTCCATACTGCAACTCGTGGAGAGCCTGCACCATTCTTAGCGCGACATGCGGACGGGCATTGTTATGCAACATGAGGACACCATGTCTTTATGACCATTGCTGAATGCTTGCGGACAAGTTTGGGCTGCATTTCATGGAGTTCAGCACTGTAACGATCTGCAGTGATGGTTTCCTTTCACCTCGCATGAGCAAGAAAACGTAATGGATCACTTCCACCGTAGACCTTTCGTGGGCGGAGAGAGAGTTTAGGATACTTGATCACGATCCAACCATGATCCTGACCGTTTACTATTGTCATAGCAGATCCATTTTCCATCTAAAAGGGACAATCTGATGCAGGAAACCTTCCCGCTTTTTCCTTACACTCAAAGAACGGGAATTCTTGTTGGCCGGTGTCAACTCATGTGGCACCCATGAGTCCAACACCTTACCGATCGCACGGAGCCGCCAACTGACAGTGGTATGGTGAGTGCGTGTCTCGTCGCAATATCACGTACACTTTTTTGATGGTCCGCTTCCACGGTGTTCCTGAGCAGCTCATCCGAGCATGATGTTGGGCGATGCCCATGGTGCGTTCATTCGCCATTCCGGTCCCAAACCGACTGTTCATGTTCCTTTGCGGCTTTCTGTACAAAATACCCCAGTTTAAAGTCATAAAGGAAAATCACTCGCAATTGTGTGTTGTTCATGGTGCACTTTAATACGACCTTGTTCAAGAACACACTTCCTCCTGCCAGACTGTTTGCTGGACGTATACAGAGTTTGCGACGTTAGACGTGTTACCTCAGTCGATCCTTGTGTTGTGTTGCTGAGGTGCGTTTCTCACCAGACGTCAAAGCAGTCATTTTATTCGCACCAACCGAATATTTGCAAAGAATATTGAATTACTTACTTAATTGACATTTGAGCATACTTTTCAGCTTCCGAAAACATATGAAGACCGTACAATATTTCCAAGTAACAATGCAGAGAAGAAAGGACTTGTTATGCACTTCCTTCTTTTTGTTTTTTCAGGGTGATGAATCTCCTAACAATTCCATCGTTGTTCACTGTGGTGAAGATTCCAATTCCAACTTATCTGTCGAGGAAGAATTAAAGCAGAACGAAGCTACGCATGTCGAAGAGAAATCCTCTGAACCTGTCCCAAGTAGTTCTCCTGTTACGAAAGAGGTGTGCAACAGCATAACCGCAACTACAGAGAGGTTACACTTGAACCAGTGTGTTTGAAGACGCAGTGAGACTGATACTTTGGGGTTAGCCTTCAGAAGTAAAAGCAAAGAAAGAAAGAAAGAAAAAGCACTCCAGGAGTCTTTCATTAAGTAGCATATACGACAGAAGAGAGAAAATCATTAAGAGTGGGTAGGGGAGGGGTGCTCAAAGTAGTTTTGGGATTTGTGCGTAACAAATTAGAGAAGTCTCGAGGGTGCAGGGTATGAAATACTGAACGAATTGTACATACATACGTGTACGTATTATCATATTAGTGTGAAAGGTTATATTTCAGTACTGAAGTTCAAAGGTTATTATTTCTTTGGTGTGTGTGGTAGCATATGTTGTGAAGAGGCAAATGTGAATCTTGTATAATACCTCATTAATAAATTGGTAGAGCTAGATTTACTCTGCTGCAAAATTATTATTTTTTTTTCACAATAGAAGTTCATGACTTAAAAAAAAAAAAATTAAATCCCAATAGCCCTGCCATGTCTCTCTGATTAAAAATGCCAATAAAGTGTTTGGTAAGCTAATGCCAGCTACGTTGTGGAAACGGACCGGTTCACAATTGAACATTAGTAATATAAAGACACGCGTTTTGTGCATTCTGTGGAGAAATGGTTAGCTAAGGAGTAAACAGTCGTTTCATTGATGTTTGTCTTGAAAGTATTTACCGTTTGGTGAGAGAACGAGTACTTCCAACTAAATACTGTAGGAGGTGATGTAACCAAATGCTGTTTGTTTCTGTTAATTGAAGAACTAAGTGAAGATAAGTAAATGTGCTTGACCAAAATAGAGAAAGAGGCGTTTTATTATATATAGTGTTACATGTAGTGTGAGTCAGTCAAGTAAAAGTGTTAAAAGAATTTTTTAAAATTAATCTGTGATTCTGCATGATACACTCTTGACATTGTTTTTTATTAAGGCAGAAAATGTCAAATGGAGAAAAAGTTTATTTGAATAATGAAATCAAAATCTAATTATGAGCATATATTTTTCTTTCTTTTTTTTTTTAAATATATTTATCGGTATTTCGTAATTAGAATATAATTGTATTTTTGAATTTATAAATTGAATACTATAGTAGAAACAGAGATAAAAGGGCAAAAGGAAGATTATTCTCGCTGCAATAAATTAGCTTGAATTATTTTCATTGTATCATCAGACATTAATCACTGCCATGCTGCAATTGACCAAACAATGCATGCACATGCACATTGAAATATGAAAATTTGTTCTTTTGAAAGGATAGGTCGTTGTAAGCTTATTTGTGTATCTTGATATTTCTGAATGTAATGGCCCATTTTATCTAAGAGCAGAAAAATTGCGTTGTTTAAGTGGATACAGAAGGTAGACATTGCGTGAAAGAAAGTGTTAAATTAATAAGACGTGCAGTAGCATGTTGGTGTAAGTTTCACATTGAAACATTTTTTTCCTGAAGTTTAAGTTTATTTTTTTATTTTTCAAAATCATTAAACGAAAGATATGTATAGGCATTGTAGTTACTGAACATTGTACTATTAAAAACTGGATTCATTTTGCTGTTTTGACTTTATTCATTGTCTTTTGAAAGCATGATGAATAAACACTTGTAGTTGATCAGTTGGTATTCTGCGAAGTATCTGACTATATCTATCTTGCAAACGAAAAAGAAGGAAACTTAAAAGACACACACAGTTACTCATCTATACAAGAGCAGCAGTCATTCGCTTGAAAAGGATTAATTCAATAGTTAATTATTGTTTTAATTATCATCTTGTCTTTTTTGATTGGAGCAACTGAACGTAGGTGTTTTTGAAGAATAGAAATCAGCGTGAATTTTAGGAGCCATTTTGTTCGTTTTATTTTTTTATTTTATGTAATACTCTACCTCCCTTGCGCAGAACGGAGAATGAAACTATAACTTTTTATAATTGATTTGTTTTAATAATGGGAAAATAAGTGGCAGGCACGTCATTGGTCCATGGTATTGCTCAGTATTCAGGAATAGAATAAGTTGTTTTCAAAATCGAAACGTGCAGTAAGAAAATGACATGTAGAGGAATTGTATTTTTCCTCTTGTATGCATGGATATATAGGTCGTAAGAAATGACTGCTGTTACCATCGCCATATTTTAGTTAATCACATTCCATGACGACATTGTTCTTGGGATAAGAATAATTGAATCATGAATTCTTTATCCGTTTACTTGATAGTTTTGTGGGTGTATTACTTGGTGTTTTCTAAAAGAATTTCTTCAGTGGATCTGCTCGCTGAAAAGCAGGTGCACGGCAGTATGTCGTTCGCAGACGCCAGTTTCATGCTGAAAGCGAAGTACCTGGAAATTGTTATGCAATGAAGTTTTGTCAGGATTGGAGAAATGAAAACTGTAAGAATTTTATCTCTTGAAAAATAATAAAATTTTAAGTAAGGACGTTCCTCGTAATTATGTTGCATTTTCCCATCAAAATACCATATCGTTATAGCTTTTTACCGTTTAAATAATGAAGAAACTGAAAGGACATTTGGTAGTCGCTCATAATTTACAAGTCTATTGAGGAAGTTTCTCCATGCTTGAACATGTTTCAGAATCCACGATAATAGGATTAGTTGTAAATTAGACGAGCCTATGTAGTATATGACGATGGTGATGGGTCGTCTGCCCGAAGACCCTGGAACGGTAAACCGATGCTGGTTTGCCATTGCCTTCTGTCGAATGATTATGACGTCCTAAGGACGGGATCGCCTGGTATCGATCCTTCGACCCGTTGATTACAAGGAAGTAAGCATTACCACTCACCCACCGGGCACTCATGAATAGTAAAAACTGTCCATAAAATAGAAACCAGCAGAAAATCACAAAAATAAATATACACCAAAACAATCCGAAAGTCTCAATCGTGTTTGGTAAAAGATCGGTCACAATAGATCATAATGATACATTTCATTTTGACTCAACTCTAAGGGTATTCTATGATATTTTCCGTTGAATGCTTCGGCCATTTTCATTACCTAATTTTCGTTCAGTGCTACTCGTTTGTTTCACTTGTTTCTTGCTTAAATTGAAAAGAGACGAGTTTGTTTAAAACCTTGCAAAATATGAAAAAGATGTAGGAAAACACACACGGAAACTGTCGCAGTGTATCGTTGTGATACAAGGATATGAGATAGACTGATAAATGACATTTTTTTTTTTTCAGATTTTATTTATATCTTCTGATATTTTCTTCTTCCTTTGTTCTTCATTCAGTTTGACTCGTGCTGTATGGCAATATAAGAAAACGTGCATCATTAAAAACCGTGAGAAAAGAAGTAACAATCTGATAAACACCAGTCCTGGCAGTCGGAATTTTGATTTGGAATTTAATTTTTAAGGTCTTTACGTTAAAGACCTTAGGCAACTTTGGCTCAGGCCGGGTAGATGATGATAGGATGATTGGTGGAATGAAGAAAATGGGAGGAAACTGGAGAACCTCGAGAAAACTCAAGCGCACAGTGTTTGTGCCCCACAAAACTCTCACAGCACGAAGAGGGATCAAACCGACGACCTCAAGCGCAAGAGGTAAGAGCTTTACCATTGAGCCACCATGGCCCTCGGAATTCTGGAAGTCCTTCTTGCGACCAACGAATGGTTAATAAAAACATCAGTACTTGCAATTTTCAGTCGTAAAACTTCCTTTATTTCGTTTAGAGAATGGTATTTCGTGCAGTAAGTGACGAACAGTATTTCACAGTAGCTGTACTTGAAATTTGCTCTGGCCCTCGCCATCATGTCGTTTGATATTGCCGACATTGTATGCGAATAGCCAAATTCAAGTCTTCAGTTGTGTATGGCCTTTCAACATACGGTTTTGATTTCAGATAACCCGCGAGAATAATCACTCACGTGCGTTGGCAAGTTTATAGTAGTCAGTATTTCTTTTAGCTGACTAATAAGCTGTGTCGATTACCTCAGATTATTTGCAAATGCTCCATAACTTCCTTGCACATGGATTATTTCATTATGAGTGTAATCTATCAAAATTGAGATTTCAACAAGATGAAGCTGCTGCTCGCATGATGAGAATGATAATGGCTGTGGTCTAAAATGTTTCCCGGACCATCCCGAATATTTCAAAGATCCGTTCTTGACCAGTTTGGTTCCTCCATCTGAATTTTTTGGGGATTATCTCATTACGAATTCCGGGATTCGCAAGGAAATACCGGCAATATGGAACGACATGATGGTGAGGGATACAACAGTTTTCAGGATATGGCTGGAGAAATGTGTACAAAGTAAATTCATCACTTAATTGACAATTTTCAAAACGAAATAAATTAAGTTGTATGAATGAAAATCACAAGTACGTATTTTCCTAACAATTAAATTTTGTTTTGGTGTATGCTTCTAAACGCATATCAAAGTCGTCCGTTTTTTGTGTTGATTGCTATATATTTTATCTAATATGAAGTTTGAAGAAAGTAAATTCAGCTACTTTGCTTTCAGTCCCGTGTATTGATTTTTCACAGATCAGTGTTTTCTATTACTAGACGGAAACGCCGTGAATTACAGGATTGAATTTACTTATAAAATATAAAGTGAACCAAGAAAGTTTTGTCGCTTTTTGTGGAGGTGTGTGTTCAATTGGCCCTCACACCGTGAGTTGAATGCGAATGGAGATCAGGCGAAGGTCAGTTGTTGGTGTGGGTATAGCTAACATACTACCTGGTTGTGGCAGTTCAGTTACACCGTGAACGTGCGGAAGGACAGAGTGAACATG
>JAGDQP010066612.1:0-11258 GCA_022664845.1 Lepisma saccharinum | reverse complement strand
GCATTCTCTGTTTTGTCAGAATAAAATCAGTCTCATTACTTACTTGTCGGACTGTGTATATATAATAAAATGTTAAATGGATTCTCCTGCAGGTTAACGAGGAAATATATGAAGAGGATCCAGTACGTAGGTATACCCTTCTTTTCTGCAATGACTTCGTAAATCTTAACCGCGCAACATATTCTTTAAGAAATAGGTTAAAATCTTCAAGAAACAAGACACAATTCACAGTGAAAGTAGTGTCTATGGATGTGGATGGTTCGTTTGTCTGTGCACGATGTACAAACCTAGGTACCTGAAGTTAATAAAATAACTTGTTTATATTAATTTCCTTCTAAGTTTGATATAAGAAGTGAGAATGGAAAATTTAGAGTTAATAAACTGAATTTTATTTACATTCTATACGCTTAATCTACATAGCATGCATTGGTATTTTGTACTTCATCATATTAGCATATACTATAGCCTATAGGTATAGAACATTAATGTATACTCCAATACGTGCAAAGCTATGAACGATCAGTCAAGCAAAGAACATTGACATTAAATTATTATGGAAGTGTGCCCAGATTTGGTAGAATAACTCATTCGTTACGTGTTTTAAGTAGTCCTCCTATTTGGAGCATAATATACCGCACAAAAACACTTTTATTAAACTTACGTAAGAAGCTAATTTTCTTACGTATATTAATAATATATATATTAAAACTACTTAAATAGTATTAAATTTGCATTTTCACACGCCTCTTACTACGAAATAATTATTTTGTTAAATATTTGTCTACATCCTGCGTACAGATAAAAATTGACAGAATTTTATATTTTGTTTGAAAGACGAAGAAAACAGTTTTGTACTGCAAATAGGAATGACTACTTTAATCGAGTAGATTTGAAATTTAACAATACCCTTAAAATCCTGTAGTGGATGGTCATTTAGCATTTTATGTTCATTATAAACAATAGTTTGAGATAATTTATAATGCATATAAGAAAATAAGAATCACTATAGTTTGCTAATCTTTCAATAGCTGTGCTCGACATGTTTTCCACATATATACAGTAATTCACTCCTTTAAATCATTATGTCCATTGCAAAACTCATCATCATCCACATAGAATCTTATGTTATGCCCTTACTTATTGCACCCATAATGATCAGTATAAGACGCTCTGCAGAAAACTTAAATTTACAAAAACTTGCCAACACTGAAACTGGGCTGTTTCGTGGATGGGTAGATCCACAGTTGTGTTTGTAGGATATTGAGGAGTCTTCTTTCTCTCAGTCTTTTCTCGTCGACGTTTCAGATGAGTCTTCTACACAAAGCCCTGTCCTGAACTTCTCCTGACAAACCTTTCTCCCCAAAATCATTCTTAACCCTATCCTTCCATTTCCTCCTTGGCTTCCCTCTACCTCTCTCGCCCTCCACTTCCATTGCCATCACTTTTACTATATTGTCATTTGTCTTTTCATTACATATCCATACCAACTGCAGTCTTCTTTCTTGTATGTTCTTAGTTATCTCTACAACCTTGGTTGTTCCAATTACTCTCACATTTCTCACTGTCCCTTCTTGTTAGCCCACACATCCAGCGTAGTATTCTCTTTTTGGTAACATCTAATCTCTTTTCTATTCCTTTTTTATTGGTCATGTTCCTGCTCCGTACATCATTTCCGGCCGAAGTTTTTTTTTTTTTAAACTACAGGCGGAGATTCATTTCGGCGCTCCTTCACAACCTCTGTGAAAAGTCTTCCCTTAAGGTTAATATTAACGAGCTTCGATTTTCTGAGCGTGTCTTCAATTTTAACCTAACTTAAGAGCAATATTCAGTGTTGGATTTTCAGGGAGGTTACCGGGGATTTTCCCTGGTGCTTGAGGATTTCATCCCCTATTGTTGATTTCGAGTATCAACCCAACCAGGGATAAAATCTTTGTTTTTCTACCTAAGTAATAAGTAAAAACTTACAAGCAGCCTTTAGTTTTAGGATTCGCTCCTCGTAATTCATAAATCGAACACTGGTACCGAGCCGCCGTAACTCAGTGGTAGAGCGTTGGCGTAGCATTCGGTAAGTCGTGAGTTCGATCCCAGCGGCCGACCAACCTAACTGAGGCTTTTCCAGGATTTTTCCTCAGTCACACCAGGCAAATGCCGGGATGATACCTTCAACATAGGCCTTGGCCGACACCTTCCCGAATCCTTTCCCCTCCCCTATACCGACCTGAGCCGTAGGTGCGTAAAGACCATAAATAAAATAAAAAAAATCGAACACTGGTCATATTGCATCGTCTTACAATTTGCTTCTTTGGTTGGATGTTACGTATGCGAGGTTGAAGGAATATTTAGTAAATAATGTCATCTAGATATCTTTGTACAGTATATATTTGAGTGGATATTGAGCATATTTATTAATATTCTCTAGGGAAGTTTATGACTCAACAAGGAGGAGGAGAAGTGGATGTCATATTCACGAAAAGAACAAATATTCAGAATTTAACAATTACAATGTGAACGCACCATTTCAAACAATAAGACTTTTCGAGTTTTGTTTGCGACTAAAAGAAAATCAGGATTTGAGATTATTATGGATCTTCTTTTGAGAATGAAATAGATGTTCAACGGGACATCCGGTCAGACGGCGGGTCTTCGGTTCCGCTCAAATTATAGTGCAATTTTAACATAATTTTCACCAGTTTTTCGGCCTCAATCAGAAGAAAATTGTAATAGTTTTATCCATAAGTGCTACAGTATTTTATAAAACAGTTTTTTACTACAAAAATTCAAATTGATAGTTTTAAATACAACAACATTGACGAGGACTAGAGTTTACAGAAGACCAAACATGGCGGACAGTAACCATAACGACTTGTCAATAACTTCAATATTTTATAGACGATCGACTGTAAGACTGTTTAATTATCAATATTGAATTTTAAAACGGCAATTGGAAAACGATTTCGCACTAGGTAAGACCCAGTCAAGCCCGCGATAGCAAACAAGAGACTAAAGACTAGATGTTCAGCATTTTACGCACTAGGAACTATTGATGGTAATGCAGTTTTAAGCAATTGAGTTTCGGAAAACTTAAGAATATTTATCTATGGAGCTCAGTGATTCTAAATATTCAAATGAAATACTACTTGAGGTAGTATTTGTGCAGTAGCGTAGACAGATATTTCTCAAGGGAGGGGATATTTAGAAAACACATCCTTGGCACTTATGAAACCCAACCCAACAACAGTAAAAGTATTTCGAGGCTTCTTTCTGTAATTTTAGACCAACACAATCACGCGGGAAAGTATTCATGAATAGATTATACTATTGTAGTTTGATTAGTTCATAATTCTAATATAAACTTAGCCATATTTAAAATTTCAAGTTGGATTTTGTCAAGAACGAAAAGTTTCTCGACCAGTATTTACTTTTGCTCTCACTTTGATGACAGATTTTTCTTCTAGAACTGTCTGTTCGTTCAGTAACATAAGTTTCAATTTTTCAAATATATATTTTTATTCGCTTCAGAGAATAAAATATCATATCTGGCGTAGATGTGGGTGCGGGCTGTACAAAATCTGATACACTTTTTAAAAGTTTGGCAATCTGATATGCTTCCATTGTAGTTTGAATAGAGCGTTTTACTTAAGCCAACCGGGTAGCCATGAGGTCTAAGGCGTTAGGCCAACGACTCGAAGGTCCTAGGTTCGAATCCCGGAAGGGGCATGGGTGTCTTATAACTCGAACGTGGCGAATCATCGTGACGGGCCAAAGTCAACAGCTACTTGACTGGCCCATAAAGTTTACCAATTATTGTAGAATATTTTATATACGAAGGGAAATTTAAATTCTTCTAACTTTGGGTTGGAGTTACTGGTCTCCCACCAGGTGCCTACCCAGCTGGCGGATAGGGAAATGCCGACCAGATATGGTGGGTACCGGAAAAAATCCGAGGCGTACCAAAACCAGTACTGCTGCCTTGCAGTTAGTAGAAGGATCTACAAAGGCTAGGGGAAGATAACCCCGAACAAAAATATCATGGCGAGGGGAAGCAGCATCACCATTACCACTCTGAGACTGAAGATTCTCATTCATGACACCGACAAGGCTCAAAGATGGACAGAGAACGACATCTTGAATATCTGCCTTTACTGCGAGGTCGTAGAGCTGACAACTCTACACCGCTAAAACATGTCAAGAAATAGTAACAGATGGTTCATGGATTCTCCTGGGGTAAAATATTCCGGAGGTAAGCTAGTCCCTCATTCGGATCTCCGTGCGGGGACTGCTTCAGGGGTCTCCAAGAACAGGATTAAGAAAAACCTTAACGTAGGAACGTGGTACGTACTAACGTTATACCAAACGGGCGTTCTTCAGGTGATGGTACGCGAGACCGAGAAGTACAATCTAGGCATATTAGCGATACAAGAAGTTCGGTGGGAGGGTCAAGATAGCATCCGACAGAGCAAGTACACTTTCTACTACGGTGCAACAGTCTCACGATTTCGGAACAGGATTCCTCATTAAGAACAGTATCCTTCAGGCGGTTCAGAATATAGAGTTCGTAAATGAAAGACTATCGCACGTTAGGATACGTACTCGATGGGGCACCACTGTTTTAATTATAAATGTCTATGCTCCGACCGAGGTGGCTAATGATAACGACAAACATATATTCTACAATGAGCTGTTTGACCGATTGATAGAAGGCTGTTTGATAGAATGCCGAAGTATAATTCGAAAATTGTGTTGAGTGATTTAAATGCAATCGTAGGGAGGGAAGAGAAATATAGACCTACTATAGGCAAATACAGCCTTCACGAAAATAACAACAATAATGAAGAAAGACTGATAACTTTCGCGATACACAAATACACATGGGTATCTCCGGACGACAAAACTCTCAATCAGATCGATCACGTATTAGTAGACAGACGAAGACACACCAACATAATGGATGTTAGGTCGTATAGAGGAGCGGAAAGTGACACCGACTATCAATTAGTGATCACAAAAGTAAAGGAAAAGCTATGCAACGCGAACAGAGAAATCAATGGGTCAAAACAACTTAAAATCGAAGTGAAACGATTAAATAACCCGAGCATAAAAGCAGATTACCGACTCGAACTCTCAAATAGGTTCGAAATCTTAGCCGACCCGAGTAATAATAATGATATTAGTAATGAAATTGATGTAAGTAAGATGTGGGTGGCAATTCGTGAAACAGTTAAGAGCGCAGCGAAGGAACATGTAGGTGAGAAGAAACAACAGAAAAACAAACATTGGTTTGATGAAGAATGCCTTAAACTTCACAAGGAACGAAAACAAGCAAGGCAAAGATGGCTCAGTAAAAAAAAGCGAAGCAAATACCAACCACTACAGTAACGCGAAACGAAACGCCACACGCGGGTTCAGAAACAAAAAGCGAGAATATATGGCGCAGACGCGCAGAAGATTGAGGAGATACACGAAAACAGCAATGCATGCGATAAGAACTGTAAACAATGGTGAGGTTACAGATTGCAACATGAACGATTGTCATTCAAAGAACGAACTGAGTTGCGTCTAAGTACAGAACAGTATTATAGATTTTATCAAAACAACTTCGATATATAGAGGTTTTCGAATCAAAACTTCGATATATAGAGGTGCGGTGCCAAGAGAAGCAAGTATGAAAATTCAAAATATCGAGGTTTTTCTGACCAACCCTTTGATGTATAGAGGTAAAAATACACATGTGAGTGACAGCAGATTCGAGGGGAATGGAAGAACTTCGATTTATCAAGGAATTCGATATATCGAGGTTCCACTGTATCAAGGAAATTGAAACTGAAAATATATAGAACGGTTAGTCTGCCGGTAATACTTTACAGTTGCGAAAGTTGGAGTACGACCCTAGCAGATGAACATAAATTACGTGTGTTTGAGAATAAGGTTTTGGTAAAGATATACGGGCTGAAACGAGACGAGATGACTGGCGAATGGAGAAGACTGGATAATGAAGAATTCCACGGACTGTACGATTCACCAGATGTTGTAAATAAAATGAAATCGCGACGATTAAGGTGGGCAGGCCATGTAGCTCGGATTGGGGAAGAACGAAGATTATCCTGGTTGGAAGGCCGGATGGAAGGAAACCATTGGGAAGACTGAGACCTCGTTGGGAGGACAGTATTAGAAGATATTATCGAGAACTAGATGTTCGTGGTGAAAACTGGCTTGATGTTGCCCAGGATAGAATTCAATGACGAACGCTTGTTACTGCGGCGATGAACTTGCGAGCTCCATAATGCATAGAGTTAGTTAGTTTTGGGAGTATATTTTCTCGTGTTCAGTGTCCTCATTAAAAAAAACATTAACAAAAAATCAGATAACACTTTTGTTATCGTAGTATCATTTTTGATAGTTGATTTTCGTAGCTACTGGATATTCTAGACCCATATGATTTTTTCACACTGCTCAGGGATGTATCCATGCCGAGACCTTTTCCGAATTCCGACATCTTTGTAAACATAGCGTAATTATGAATTTATCACATTAACTGCCACGCTAGGAAAAAAATTGTTCCCTGGGGCCACGGAGCATTTTCTTAATACCAGTGATAATATGATAGACAATGTAGGTAAAATACGATTCTGTATAATTTAGTGGAAGAAAATGGTTATTTTTATTGCTTTTTCTGTGTGAGTTATTAGTAACTCACGTAGCCCTAGAGTCAATTTTTACTACTATATGCCACGTGAATTCTGTGACACACACACAAAAATTTCCGTTTTAGATATATATTTTTTCCATTCCACAATTATTTATATTGTTTCCAGAGAAACTGCAACAATGTTAGGTTACCGTATACTATCGGATTTTTCCAAAAGCTACCACGTAAATAGCAGAGACACATCAGTGGCGGAATTCTCTTTGAAGACTTTCGAATGCCGACATCTTTATTTTTCGTAATAAAAATGTGGTTGGGGTGCCGATTATTTGCGTAAACAATTAACCGTTCCTTCTTTAATGCGCTGGCGAACTATTTACCATCCAGTCTTTTAACCATTTGTAGTAAAATAAAATTGTCATAATTACTGGTAACAATAAAAACACAAACAGCCAAGATTTACTCGAACTACATATAGGTTTTATTTTCAGGGGGTCACCCAACATGTACTCTGTATGGTATAACATGATGAGCGTGAGTAGATTTCGCACCACGCGACTGCAAAGACATGCGTGAGTTATATACGATTCACGCAGCTCAGGGTGAAAAACAAGCGTGAGTTAAATACAACTCATATGGCAGTCAACGTGTTATTATCTAATTTCATATACAGACACTCTTTGAACCTCCTCCAAATTCCTGAACATCCTAAGAAAACAATCTGGATACAAACCTGAAATAGCTTGTCTTATGCTGTAATGGGATCTCATTTTCTGGCTTTTTGTATATATTTTAATAAATTCCTCCGTACTCTGTTTACTGCAACTTATTTTGTATTCCTTCTGACAGTTTTCTTTCTTTCTTTTAAACTTTATAACAGCATCTTTGGCAATATTCACAGCTTCTACTAAGTGAAAATATTCCTTTTGTAAAAATCTGTACAACGGTTAATCGCAGGGGTATACTAATTCAATCGAATAAAATAGGGAAGAAATTAGCAATGTATTAAATTCATTACATGCCTTCAATCTGAACTTGTGACGTTGTGGGATAAAAAAAATCGGACAATTTTATCAAACACAAATTAGTCTATTTCTTTAAAATTCATGAATACTTTTATATCAGTTTTCTCATACTTAGTAATTTCTTTATTCTCTAGGTAACTTCTTTATGATCTTATTTACACTCTTCATAATGCCACAAAAATGCGCTCTCCGTAAGCGGATATAAGAAAAATGTGTTCCAAAATAGTTCAGTATCAGCCGAATATGAATTGTCTTAAATACTTCCACATTAAGTTGCACAATACACTTAAATTGCAACAGAGTACTGTAACATTATATCTTGAACATTTTTAAAATTTCCCAGGCGTAGCTATCAACAATGGAGAGCTTTCCCATATTATTCATATTTAGAGTTTAATCCGCCAATGTAGAAAAGCATCTACACATTCAGGCAACAAATTCCTTAATTGGAACTTGATTGCAGATTTCAATAATTTGATTAAAATGGTTAGACTCTTCTCTCTTTATAACCGAACGCGGTAGTCGTGTTTTCTGAGGCATTAGCCCAACGTCTTCAAGGTCGCGGGTTCAAATCGATTTTAACAAACATTGCACTCACACAATGGTGACAGGCCGAAGTCAAATGTTACTAATATGCTCCGTACAAACTGAAGTTTACCAAAAGTTTATCTTCTATACTTATGACCTAAAAGGTCATATTAATCTACATTGCTATGTATCTTCGAATAGCATCGTACTTTCCCAGTTTTCTGAAATTTTTATTTCTCATTCATATCTAATGCAATCATGTTCTATTCATATCTAATGTCTGTTAAAGTTATTTCTTCTGAAAGTGTCGATAACTGCTTCATCCATAGGTGCGAAATGTTTTATACTTAAAATTTTCTCTTATCTATCCTTGTTGATACTATCAGTAACAGGAATTACCATATTTTTCATTACTCTCTTTAATTTCCGCTTTTTTATATATAATTGTTACAAAAAACTGTTGTCTAAACGTTTGGTTGTTCTGAAGCTTATTTACCACGTTCACCTAATTGTGATACTACAACACAGAATGTACAATACGATCCTTTATATATTTAGAATAAACAAACAATTTTATCGGGACAGACTAAGTCATAGTGCTGTTACAGTTCTTAAAATAAATTTGATTTTTTAACTAACAATTGTATGCTTCCGAACATAACTCTATTTCTTCCCAAATTCATATAGGTGGAGCCCCATATCCCCCCTTACCTACGCCACTGTATTTGTGGTACGAAATATGGCATGTTTTGTCGTGATGCAATTTTGGATACTAAGACAATCAACAACTGCTCATGGATGTTGAATTTTAAAGATTTATCTGTGCTCATTAAATAAAATGTTCTGTAAGTGTGAGATGTATACTAGCATATGATATTTTGCATGTCTTCAATAGGTACTGTATGTTATGGGTTATGGTTTAGATGCTACAGATCTGAACGCAACTAACATAACAAGTATGCACTTCACTACATTGTGTTGCATATTGATTGGGTTTTTAGTAATACTCGGCAACTTCGTAAATATGAAAATGAATGAATGCTTGTTTACTCTAACAGTGATATTGCATGAATTAATAGTTGGCCTATGATTTTATATGCACAAAGCTTAGAATGTTTTGTATGTAAGTATTTAACGCAATTACGCATCACAACCAGTGGCGGTTCTAGAGGGAAAAAACTGGGGGGCAGCTCTCAATGTTGCATATTATGTATATATATATATAAAGTGTTTCTATTTTGATGCTGTCCTGCTGTCCATAATCTACATTCTCTTTCTTTCCTCTTTTGCCTTCCCACCATTCGTTCCAATGCGTTTTTCAGTACAAGCTCTTCTCAGACAATGACCCACCAAATGTTTATTTGTGTGGGTGGGTGGGATCCACATTAGTCATTTTTAGTCATTTTTTTAAAATTGCATATTAATTCTCTTTAGGTATATCTATGAAGATAATATGTACGTTTAAAAATTTTTTCAGTGTAAGAAAACAATTAGTTGAAGCAAAAAACTGAACATTTTAATATTTTTCTTCAGTGCATGGAATCACAGAGTATATACGTAAGTAGACTAGGTGCTTACTTTCTTTTATTTAATTTATTTACCAACCTATATTATGAATTAATCACTATTTTTAATGTAATAAATTTAGTAATAAAACTGCTCTACGTACACGTAGGCAACACTACATTGTCAAAGAATCTAGGGGAAAACTGTATTGACTGGAAAAATGTTATTATTTTCGCAAGTATGAGCATTGAACACTGTTACCTGTTGAATAACTTAATTTTTATAGCTTATGGTAATTTGTTAGAGTTGTTTGTATAAATGTTCATTAATTAACATTATGTATTCCTTATAATGTACAAGGTATTTACTGTTATTGTCATTTCAACTTTAGATCTGTTCTTGCTATTTGAATGATCGATTGTGTTATCAGTTGTCATTGCTCAGCATTTGCCTGAATCTATGGTCTGTTTTCCCCTGGATATTTTGTCAAATATGCACCCAATGAGAAGATCCTTTAATTGTATATATGTTATGTAGATACCCCTTGATTTGCAATTCCTAAGGATTTGGCAATATACGAATTTAGTTTTTCTTTGTTAGGCCTTTTGTTACGCCTCTTAACATATTGCCTCTTGTTAGCAGCTAGCATGCTATGATTTTAGCTTATGGCTGTTCTTTGTAACTTTAATTTAGAACAATGCTATTTAAAGGGCATTATAATATACATATTAGTGATGTTTAATTATTCTTTGATATGTATTTTATTTAAATAACTAACTCTCCCCTTTTTTAGTTTCCTTTTTAGTAGACACTCATTTTTATTATTTCTGTACACTCTAGTTAATGATGATCATGCAATGTGTGATCATGTTGTTTTAATATGGTGAATTTAGACGGAATTTGCAGTTCTTGAGAGCGAAGGTTTATTTCTTTTTTAAAAAAAATCCGTTGTAACTATTTTTATATTTTGTGTATGAAAGAGAAAAAAGTCAAAAGAAGTTTGTTGCTTCTTGACCGCGAAAAGTTCCTTTCTTCAGAATCTTGTTAAATATTTCTATATCTTGTAGAGAGAGAGAGAGACAGCGGGAAACTCTGACGACATCACTTTACAAAGAGAACTGGAAATAGCAAATCATTGAGTGAAAGCAGAGGAGTAAGTTCAAAGGAAAAGGAGGTTGAGATGTGAGCAGCGGCCAGGTATATGCACGAAGGTAACACAAAAGGATCCAGCTTTTCAAGAGCGCTTTGTCACCCGGAATGTGTATTTCTATGGAGGGATTATTTTTTGTTCCCGCCTTCTTTTTGTTAGTTTTGTCGTTCGACCTTTTTGATATCTTTAAGCGAAGATGATGTATGTTGTGTGCTAATGAGCTGTATTTCTTGTAATTTTATTTTCTTTCTTCATTCTTTTTTCTTTTATATCGCTTTTCCGGAATTGTGCAGTATCATTCACATAGAGTAGATGGAGGTCCACAACTGGGGTACCCTTTGTAATAGCGACTCTATTGTTTGTAAAACTACCATGTTCACCTGTCATATAAGACTATTCCACATAA
>JAGDQP010066611.1:0-11258 GCA_022664845.1 Lepisma saccharinum | reverse complement strand
CTATTATGATCATTAGTGTTCTGCCGAAAGCATCATGTCCTTCAAGGCAAGCTAAGCCATCTCCATGTCTAGTTTTTGTGCCCTCCATTTTGTTTTATTGTTTACGTACGATTTATAATTACCTTACCACTGTTAAGATGATGTATTAATTTTCATCCTCACCCTCTTTTCCTTTCGATCATCGCGTTATAATTACATATATCGTTGTATCTCTGTATCCTGACAATTTTTTTCTTTTCTTATTTGTTGTCTTTAGTATTCTTCCTGTCTTGCATACTCACTCAGCACTTCTTCATTACAGGCTGTCTATGACTAGCTGATTTCTTTATTCTCGTTCACATGCACGTTTCCAGGATTGCCAATTATCTTGCATCAATCTTTCTTAGAATTCATGTTTCGGCTCTATATAACACTATCCTGCATACACAATATTTAATCGCTCTCCTCTTTAAGCCCTAATAGTATTGGACACTTAGAATAGTCTTGTTACTACTTCTACACTCCAAGTATCTTTAAACTTGAAACAAACTTAAAACGAAAGTGTTACTTTACACTTTACAAACGTGCGGTATGTCTATCCTAGAACACTTGTTTCAAGGATACAAACGTGGAATGTTACAGTTACAGCGTTTGTAGTTACTTTACATCAAATTAACAAGAATCATATCTAAACCTCAAAGTTTTCAGCACTTTTCCTTAAAGTAAATAAAAAAACAACTTGACACAACAAGGTGGACTCTGGTCATGTATGAACTTGATGCAAATGTCTATGCCATTAGGGAGCCTCTCGTCATTGGAACCACTGCTATTGTTGACTACATTTATTTCTTATGGTTCATATTTTCACTTGAATCCACGAAAATTGACAGTACTTTTTGAAGTCACTTTTCAGATAGCACGTCAACTTGCAACAAGGTTGTCAGTCACTTGTTTTGAGCTTGTCAAACTTGATATTGTGTTGAACTTAATAAACAATCATGGAAAAAAGACTTGTTGGAACAACATAAGTGGATTGGTTGTTAGAACTAACCCAATTCAAACTTGGAGCAAGCAGTTATGCGAGGAAGCTTTTTAAGCTTGTTATATTTTTGAATTTTGCTTGGTTACACTTGCGCTATCGTTTCAGTGTGCACCAGGACTGTTTCGTCGTAGGCTATCTTCGCCAGCTCCCACCCTTTCACTGCTGTACACTGTGGTAGAAAGTGAGATCATAAAACGTAAAATAAAATTCATCAACCCAAGTTTACAAGCACTGTTTTTCACACTGAAGTACCTGTAGGTTAGTGCTCTATGATCGTTTTTCCTATTTATTGATACTAGGAGCGAATAGAGACCTTGTTAGCAGCATATTATTTTACTTTAAAATATTATGGCTTTTACCTATTATCCTGTCATTTTTTAAAAAGTACATACTTAAATAGTGACAACCAAGTAACACCTTGGAACTTTAATCTGCCGTGTGTATACGTAGGATTTCAAAGGTAGGTTATTTTATGCGAATATTTTTTATTTCCTTTGTGTAGTCATTATTGAATAAATAGTGGAAAACCTGCAGTTGTAAAATGTTCTTAGAAGCAGTACAAAAAGAACCTTTACCAAACGTTACTTGGCGAATGTCTTTGTCTAAAAGTATGTGTATTAAAACAACTAATGTGTAAGTCACCGCCAGATTCGGTCGTATATGTTTAGGATTAGCAAACAAAACTGGAGGCGCTTTGATTTACTTTACTTCTACATTATTTTCTGTTTATTATTTTAACAATGCTTACAAGGAGAAAACTAGCTTCAATGGGACACAAAAATCAGCAAGAAACTTCCACAGTGCATTGATGATGTGTTCAAATGAGCACTCCTGTAGTACTACGTTTCGGAGTTTCGCGGAACACAAGTTACAGGACTTCAGAATTTTCGAAATTTTGTTCTTAACGCCTAAAGGGGAGGCAACACTTCTTACATATGTGTTGAAGTTATGCATTTCCCATTCACTTTAATATAGAAAGTTGTGCTGAAGATAATTTAAATGTTAGATTAAAGTTATTGATGAAGTTGACTTCTTAATTGCTCTGATCCCTGCCAAATGCGAATATTCTATAAATGCAGGGTAGCCCAAAGGAAACTTACCATCCCGTTAATTACGTAACCAATTGATTTCCAGTAGGAATCCCGACACACGCCCCTTTTAATTTAAGGGAGAATGTGCCATCGTGGTTAAGCATTGCATGCTGTCCCGTCTTATTGTGGTCTAGTGGCAAACAGTGAAATTTTCTTAAATGACTACATGGGTCAAGTGATACATCATGTCAATTGTCTTTAGGTTCTATTTACAGAAGCATATGATCATTTACTAGTTTCTTTGAAAACTTTGCGGAAAATTGCGTTTTGAACCCTAAAATATTATAAAGTGAAACTTGGTACGTAAGGTAATGTTTTACACAATTTAACGTTATGAGCGCTCCAACTGCCATCAATAGTATAAAAGAATACTTGTGAATATCACTGTGATAAATTTAAACGTGCTATCTTATGTTTTGTGATCCAATGGCACCAAAGGAACACCTGTAAGAAATACTTTAATGTCGCGAATTTCAGATCAGCATTGCGCGTTTGAAAGGGGAAGCACGTGCGTTCGAATCCGGATACCAAACATGGTGTTTGAAAAATAACCGAATTTCTATCAGTTTCACTAGTTGAATGTTGAGTTGGTACCATAACTAAAGGCCTGTCCGCTAACTTCCACTTCGACAGGATGTTTAGAAGCGGGGTTCAAACCCACGTGTTTCCCCTTCCCAACGCGCAATACTGATCTGAAATTCGCGGCATAAACGTATTCATCACAGATGTTGGGTGCTATTGGAACATGAAACATGAGATAGTACATTTAAATTTATCACAGTAATGTTTCCAGAAGTTATTTTATACCAATGATGGCGATTGGAGCGCTCATAGCGTTAAATAGAGTTAAATATTACCTCACCTACCAAGTTTCACTTTATATAAATATTAATTGAGAGTTCCAAACGCAATTTCCCGCAAAGTTTTCAAACGGTCACCATGGCTCAGCTGGTAGCGCTTCTGACTGTGATTCGGGCGGCCCGGGTTCAAATCCCAGCCAGGACGCTGGAGACTTTTCTGGCAGTGTTCTCATGCCTGGCGCTCCGAAGTGCACTCAGCCTATCAAGCTTAGTACCAGAGTATCCTTCTAGTCCTGGGAAACTTGGTAAGGTAAAGGTGGTCGAGCGTGGGACTGACCACCTCACCTTACTTAGTACTGTACCTTTTTTAGTAGATGAGCACATGCTTTTGTAAATTGAATCTAAACCATTGACATGCTGTGTCACTTGACACATGTAGTCATTTAAGAAAATTTCACTTTTCGCCACTAGACCACAATAAAATGGGACAGTATGCAATGCTTGACCACGATGGCACATTCTCCCTTAAATTAAAAGGGGGATGTGTGTGTCGGGATTCCTACTGGAAATCAATTGGTTACGAAATTAACAGAATGAGAACTTTCCTTTGGGTTACTCTGCATTTATATAATATTCGCATTTGGTAGGGATCAAAGCAATTAATTAACACGTCAACTTCATCAATAATTTTAATCTAACATTTAAATTATCTCCAGCGCAACTTTTTATATAAAAGTGAATGAGAAATGTATAACTTCAACACATATGTATGAAGTGTTACCTACCCTTCAGGCGTTCAGAACAAAATTTCGAAAACTTTGAAGTCCTGTAACTTTTTTTCCGCAAAATTACGAAACGTGGTACTTACAGGTGTGTTCATTTGAACACATCATCAATCAAAACCTCAGTAAGGATGGTCGGCCGCTGGGATCGATCCCAGGACCTCCCGAATGCTACGCAGCTGCTGTACTGTGTTAAGGAAGAAGGACCACTAAAGTGATACCTTATTACATTATACAACACTATAAAACTTCTTCAATGACGTTACTCATTCTTCCAGAATGTTAACTAAGTAAATATTTTCAACTTGTAAGATAATAAGTGATTCATACTGGACAGTCGTTAACATACCTTGAATATCATTACTCTTAACAACCGATTGTTCTCTATTTGACATAGAAGAACCAATAATCTCTTAATGAGTTGTAAGTTCTGAATTGAATTCACAAGTTAGAATGTTAGAAGTACACCACAATTGTATCGTAATAATTCTTCAAATTACGTAACCTGGAAAACATATTATAGTTATGTACTTGTCCTGGAACTTCCTTTCTCTGAATTATAGTATCGAAAAATCAGAATCTAAGCACATCTAGGCTGTATTCATACAATATATACAAAACCCCAAGATCACTGACTGACTGATCAAAATTTTCAGGATAAACTACTGGAACTAGAAACACCAAATTTGGTATAAATATCTATTATAAAGAGTAGGTTATGAAAGTATTTTGCAATTTTTAAAAAGCGCCATCTTGAATCCAAAATGGCGGCCTCAAGAATCTATTTTCGAAACCACTGAAGCTAGAGAAACGGAATTTGGTATGAAGGGTACAATAAATGGGGCAAACCTCCCCTATGGGGGCGCAGGCCCCCGGTGGTTGTGTGGAGCAGATCTGCACCATGGGGGCGCAGTCCCCCAGAGAGTCTCATTACAATAAGGGGACGCAGCTCCCAAAATTTACCAAGTTGGGGGCGCAGCCCGCCACGGTGAAATGGGTGTTGGTGACAGTCCCGATGACTGTTGCCAACATATTTTAATCACCCCGCACCAACGGGCGGATACTTTGGCTAGCAGTTCTTAAAACCAAGATATATAGAAGGTAACTAAGTAGGCTTGTTTATAGTTACAAAAGAGAAAACAAAATTATAGTGAAGTCGATGTTGCCGAACCATAATTGATACATACATAAATTAAAAATCAATCACCACTGAGGCAGCAACGGTTGAGCAAATGAGAGTCAAAGTTATATCCAAAGAACTTATTTAAGCGATATGCAAGTCATTGTGATAGAACTGAGGATGAGCGGTAGACAAATCCCCTGACAGCTAGGGAAGTGCCATTTTTCAATGTTGATGTCGAACTTCGATACCACTGACATATCGAGAATTGACAAATATATGGAATATCGAAATACCGAACATTTCATAGGAAACAATCGTCCGAAATCGATTTGCTTCATATCGAAATTTTGGAAATCGAAAATCGTTCATATCGAAAAATCGTTTGGGACTTAAACGAAATATTGTTCATACTGATAAACCTTGGAAAATCGAATAAAATTTGTATCGAAATCATTAGAAATCTAATATCAATCGAATCGAAAAAATGATATCGACGTTGAAAATATCAATTTTCAATTTTCCTCGATATCGATATTTCGATTTACAAAATATAGATCAATCGAATGATATATTGAAAATAACACAAACCTAACTGACAGTTGCAATCCAGGTTATTTACTAAGTCGACATGCTTACGTCATTGCTTGACATATTACGTCATTTGTGACGATTGTGCGTCCGTGTTAACTATGGGGTGCAAATCAAAGTATGTATATAATAACGGGTGCAAAAAGCTCTGAATAGACGCGTAGTTCTTTTTTCAAGCATATAATACTTCTGATAATTCTACAAAGATATATTAGGTTGATATTTTCGGAATATCCCTACAATATTCTGTGACTATTCGTTGTTTACTATACTTGGAATATCCCGAGAAATAATCTCAACATAATGCGCACATCTAAGACATTTTGTTATTTGTAGAATGTTCACCGCAGATGCCACGAATATTTTCAGATGTCCTAAGGATATTCGTGGGATATCCCTAGAATATATCTGTGCTATATAGGAAGTTCTGATTCTTGCACATTGATTGATCTTCACAATTACTTTTTTTGGAGGAGAAGACCGTCTACCTAGAATAAGGCTATAGCCGCTTCTTTCCAAGGGATGCTATTGTTTATACCGAACCCTTGTGCTCAGTAGGTAACGTCACGAGCTCTGAATCAGCATGGTCAGGAACACGTTGCTGTCCCAGTGATTCAGCCAAACACCTGGTGAGGGTGTCACTCCCCAAATCCTCGAGAGCACCCCAACTTTAAATTTTTACTGCAAAAAATCGATAGAAATCGTGCAAAACTCCACTCTCCTCCAATTTTGACATTACCCTCGTACTGAAAATCCTGGCGAAATCCCTGTGCTGTCCATCCTCACTGTTATTTTCTAGGGCTTTCCTCAAAAGTCACCAGACACACCTCGGGACCGTACCTCAAGTAAAGCTCTGGCTGCTGCCTTCCCCATCTCCGTCTCCAGACAAGTGCTAGAAATTGCCATGTCAGTCAATAAACAAAAGAAGAAGAAGAAGAAGAAACACATGCGATGGGCAAACATTATGCTTTTCACATGCCTGTCCAGCCAATAAAATGCAATTTAAGTTAAAAATTACATAAAAAATTTGCAATCCTTGTGAATGTGCAGTAATTTTAATTCTTGAATATCTTATTCCATGTACCGGTTGTAACCAAGTGTTGTAAAGGAAACCAAAAACGAGAATCTTTCTTTGAAGGAATGAGAAAAAGGCTTGCTCAAAATGGGAGGTCGGGGTGGGGGGGAGAAGAAGGAAAAAAAATTGTTTCTTTGAAGATTCTTGACTCGACCCGATAGTAAAAACAGTTGAGTGAAACGTGTGTGTCTTAAGTCTTGACTGACTCATGATTCCCTTGTACCTCATTTTGGAGTTGCTCATCCTTCAGCCCGAAAGTGAGCACATAGTCACAAGGGGTGAAGGAGAGACGTCACTTCGCCTTTGGCGTTGAATTCGATTCTGAATTTTTGGTCGAGATGACTGCTTTATGAGAGGCAAGAAACGAAAGAGACTAAACGAATTGAAAGATATTTATATCTTGTCTTATTTTTTTTTTCTTTATTCCAGAAATAGAAGTTCCAGAAAAGATAAGTTTCAACGTTTCGACATCGTTCAGTATTGCCTTTTTCTTTCCCATGATGCCCATGTTTCTCTTGAAGTGACTGCTGTGTCTCCACATAAGTTTTCCGGGTTGTCTTGATTATTCTATCAGTTCGTGACGGAAACATTTCGCTTCTTTTCTTTCCCCCTTCAGAATCGAATCTAGACATTTTGGTGGAAGGAAAAACAATTTTCAAACTTCCACCTAAGTAAAACAGCCAAGAACGATCTTAAAATTGGCTTTAATGACAATAAATGACCTCAGACGATCTCACCTGACTTACCGTAAGTAGTGCATGATGCCCTGCAATTCGAGACCTATTCTTAATTTTCTGCTAACTAAATTTGCGAAATTATTTTAGTGGCGGCTTGTTGGCATGGAAAATTTCGCGGTTCACAAAATTTCACCATTACTATTGCTATTCACCGTTCACATTCCTTGTTCAATCGAAACAATGATGTAGGTATAGTGAGATAAGTGAGATAAGCCTGAAGAACAACGTTTGCCGTTTGTATTCAAGGTGCCGTTTCTAAATTTGCCTGGTGAGACAAGGGAGAAGTTACAAAGCCTGAGTGAACCTCTACACCGCACTCAGCAATCTCTAGACCACGAAAAGAGAGTACTAGCACTGCACTAACAAGTTTTCCTATTACTATTACTAGTGCTTGCACTAGTATTTCTATTGTAGCTACTGCTACTATTACCACTAACAAGTTTTACTGTAACCCACTACCACTAGTGGTACAAATATTACTACTTCCACCAATATTTCTATTGCAGTTACCAGTAGTGAACACTTACTACTACTACCATCCTGTTGTTGTTCTTGTTGCTGCTGCTGCTGCAAATAGTAATAGAACTGAAAGTATCCCTATTCACAATTCTGCCACTAACACTGCAACTACTACTAATACTGTCACTGCTGTTACCAATACTGTCACTGCTGTTACCAATACAGTTACTACTTTTCATTATCTAACACTTACTACTACTACTACTACTATCACTTACACGTTCATAACTAGTTCTGCTATTTTTATTACAGCTATTACTGCGACTATCACCATCACTACTACTTGAGTCAAAAATGGAATTCTGAACATGGAATTTTGGAATTTATTTATGGCTTTTAGGTCTCTTTGCCTCAAGTCAAGAATTCTGAACACGTGACATTAGTAGATCACTGTTTGAGATTCTGCTTCTGAGAATGGGAGGAGACACAGTCAATTCTACCTCGAGAGATACCTTTTCCTCTACTATTTCATTTTACTTGCTTTTGGTCAGTATCTCGATGTTCTTTTTTTTCTCCTCTCCTACATCTTCTACCATCCTCCATAGCATAAATCAAACGTTAAAACTTTCCTACAATCCGACACTTATCATTGGTCTTGTCGTTTCGGCATTTTCGATCCTTGGCGAAGAGAGAGAGAGAGAGAGAGGAGAAATATATATATATAAAAAAACGCAAAGAGGAAACATGATAGAGGGAGAAACGCAATCACTAGGAGGAGAAAAGGAAATGAAAGAAGAATTTATGGGAGGCCATAATTTTAAATAATTGCTTGGCGTGTCACTATCCTGGCACTCATCAATCAGAAAACCTCGCCTCTTCGTATGACAGACGGGATTGCTTTGGTCTTTTGATTTCGGCAAGAAGGAAATCTATAGCCACTGGAAATGATTCCAGTGGGTTGGAAAGGAGCTGCAAAACTGAAGAGTGTTTCTTTTGAACTCGGTAGTGGTTTTCGTTCTATTCTTCCTAAAATTATTCTGAATTAAATTTTAATATAAAGTCAATAAAACTCATTTTCCATTTTTTTTACCTCGTCACTAAAATAAAAGATATTCCATAATTTTGATGGTTTGTTTAATCCAACCTTGACTAAGATATTCATGTCAATGTCAACAGTATACAGTGAACTTTCGATTATCCGTGTGTGGAATATCAGTTTTGCGGATAAGGAATTTAAAAGTTCTTAGTTTCTGTCACACATTTTAAGTTGATTTGCAGGTTTGGTGTTAGCTGGATAATAATCTACAATTAGGTTAGTTTATATTAGTTAAATCTCAATTATTGTATCTTTATGTTAAGTACTAACTCTAGCAATAATGAACCAGTGATACTCCCAGCATTAACAGTGTCCTTGCTTATTCTTCATTATTATTTACATTCATATATAACTTAGAAGATAAACTATTATGTAGTTGACTTTATTAGTTCTTAATAACTTATTCGATTCAACAGATATGTCTTAGTATTATGTACAGATCATGTGAATAAGCATCTGCTCCTAGAAACTACATATAACATATATGCTATTCTAGCACATGTCGTAAAGTTTTTTTTTTCTAAACAAATATCATTGACTTCTTAAATCTTAAACATTTCCAAGTATCATCCACAGATCATTATAATTATGACACATACTCAACTTAGTAATAGCCCCAACAATACTTTTCTTTTTGTCACGAGAAACAAAACAATATTTGATAATAAATCAACAAATATAATCATAAAAAAAAGTTAACAACAGATCAAACTAAGGTAGAAGACGGTAATAAGGCCCAGCATGTAATAAAGCCCAAACGCTCGTTTTCATATTTACCATCAGTTTCTTCGGTGGTGATTATTCCCACCTGGAAGCAGTACTTAGATACTATCTAACGGTAGACACGGAAACCCCGCTGAATTTCATTGTGTGACTAGGAACTCATGCGAAAGAGTTTGGACTTGGGAGTTATACGTTATTTTGTCTTTCCCACTTTTCTTTGAAATACCGGCCTATTTTTCCAATAGTCATAAAGAGTCCAAATTTTTATAGCTTGTAGTGTACTGATTCAATAATACATTGCTGTGATTGGAATAAGTTTTACCCGAAATACGAATGTGGGATAACCCTTTATAAATTCGTGGTCGCTGCAGAAAATAAGGCCCAACTGAAAAACACGAAGTGAGTCTTCCTGTGATAATTAAAAACACATATCGTTTCCAAATTTCTTAAGTGTGTGAATTTGTTTAACAAGTCCTCAAAAGCTTCTGACGTTCCTTTAAAATGTACTTCCGTAGATGCCTTAATAAAAAGATGGTAACTTATGTGCTGCTTACCAAAAAGATTGTCAGGCAGACGGCTAACTTGCAAAAAGTGTCGGGTATGGATTCATGAGCAATGTGTTGGGCTGACTAAACAAGACAAAGACGATTTATTTTGCTATGGGTGCTACTAAAATGAATTGACTTATCTGCTAAAGTATTTTGCAGAAAAGTTAACTTTTTCCTCCTTCAAACTTTCATTTAATTTTCTTTACTTTGATTTTTCATTTGTAACTAAAACTTTCTTCTTGTGTGTCTTAATGTTAGTTTAAAAAGCGATTTTTCATAAGTCGATTATATATAATAATAATACACAGCCATATTCAATCCACTAGTGGATGAGGCCTCTCCCGGAGGAAGGTGGTGGTCTACTGCTACCACGCTGACCAGACGTGTTGGGAGAGGAGAGCCGAAGCCCTCAACTGTGATCGCTACCTCTTTATTCAGGTAGCTCCCCAATTGGCCTCACGACGCTGGGTGGACGCCGCACAGGCAACACCATCTGGAGTGCTGAAACGGTCACCCATCCAAACACTGACCAGACCCAGAGCTGCTTGACTTCAGTGATCGTACGGTAAAAGGTAGACCAGCTCGGCTATATATATATATTGGGTCTTTCCCCGATATATGCAAATACCTCAGGAAACACAGATCGTAGCGCTGCGCTGCCACTAAACGCTTGTTGGAGAGATAACACTTCGAGGGTTACTGTGTGTGTATAAACAGCGAAATTGGTGCATTGGTTGGAAAGTTGTTGGCGTTTGAAAATGGAGAACAGTAATGTCAAATTGCTCTAGATTTTGCAATATTATTACGACAAAGGGAAGAATGCTGTGCAGGAGTGTGAAAAAAAAAATGTGCTGTGTACGGAGAAGATACTTTATCAAAATCTACTGCGCGGAAATGGTTCGCTCGCTTTCGTTCTGGTAATTTTGATGTGAAAGATGAGCCACGGTCTGGTCGTCCAATCACTGAGAAAGCTGATGAAATTCTTGAAAAGGTCCAGCAAGATAAGCATATCAGCAGTATCGATATTGGTACGGAACTAGGCATTGACCACAAAACTGTGAACCATTTACACAAAGCTGGCTACAAAAAGCTCGATGTATTGATTCCGCATGAGTTGAGCGAGAAAAACATGATAGACCGAATGAACATCTGCGATGCGCTGCTGAAACGCTATGAAAAAGAGCCATTTCTGAAACGTGTCATAACCAGTGATGA
>JAGDQP010066610.1:0-11258 GCA_022664845.1 Lepisma saccharinum | reverse complement strand
GAACTCTTGAGCACTGTGTTGTATGCGTGACATATCCCATATTCTGTGAACAGCAATGTTTCTTTTTCTGGTGTCCGTCGCATAGTAGATAGTACTACTGTTTCGACATTTCTGACCTTCGAAAGGAAAAACAACGAAGGTTCTTTAATATTCACAATAAAGATTGCTTAGCTCAAACGTAGTTGAAAATTGTACTTAAATTATATTTAAACTATTATTTAATAAATATAATAAATTATTTCATATGATGAATGGAAATGAGCACTGCTCTACAAGGTATCTAAGCGGACGTTTTATTATTTTCTGCTATAATTAGCCGAGCGGTCAAAGCACTGAGTGGCAAAAATTGAAACATGATTCAATGTTGGGGCTTCTAAAATTTACGATATTCTTTTTGAAGCGATGAATCTGAATATGCAACTTAATGCGTGTGTTTCTGCAGTTAAATATTATGTTTATATGGAACATGTATAGTGTAACGCGTACACGCTTCCCAGTTCCAATTCACTGCTCCATGTAACGGTAATTTGAATCTGCGCTATCAAAGATTCTGATAACTGCTACCTGAACCAGTTAATTGTACCTGTTAAAAAGGACTATTCCTCAAAGGGAAGTTGTAAAGCTGATAATCACACTTTAATTGGTAAATTAAATAACGTACAAGAATATTAAATGTAATCTTATTTAAACACACTAGAAACTTAAAATAATAATAAATTATACAAAATTATACATTAAAGTTGGTTTGATATTAAATCATTAAAGCTAATAATGTAAATGGTTGAAACGGTTTTATGCTGATGTAAATGTTGTAACCTAGCTGACAACATCATAATTAGTAACGAGTTATTAACTATCGGTACTGGAAGATCAGGCAGTGCAGTCAAATGTTAAGCATAGCAATAAATCCAGTCGACTACTGTTGACAGATGTCGCATATATTCATCCACTGTTCGAGTGTATGAAGTGCCTTTACAAATCGTAGATAAGGAAGGATTAAACTGTCATTTAAAACGAATTGATCTTTTTCCACGACACTGAATTTTACATTTCAAAGCCAAATGGTTGACAGATGATAATTTTCTCACACACTCGCCATGGAATCTTCACTGTTGCTTAAATGGAAAGAAACACCAAAATTTTGACAGAAAACGTGAGTTTGCAATATACTGTTGAAGGAAATTCAAACATATTTTCCATTTTTTGATAACACAACTAAAAGAAATATTAGAAATCATTTTATATCGCCCTAGTTAGGTGAGAATATTTTATTAAATTTCTCAAACACATCAATTTAATTCATCATTTTCCTTAAATATAGTAACCACATTCAAATATTAAACGCATTAGCACCACTAAGTGCACTGAAAACAAAATATTGATAAACTGTTTTATGCAACGAATAACTTAAACATAATAGTCAATTAATGAACAAATTATAATGTTTTAAACTACACAAATTAAATTTACTTTCATTGTCTTATTAAATATGTTGTAATGTCCATTTCATGTCATTGTTCCACGACTTAACCATTATTATTTGCCTGTGTCGTAGCAACAACACGACTTGAATTAATCGTTTGATTGTCAAAAACAAGAGTTGCCACGAAACTAAATAAAAAGGATCAAATAAACCGAATACGCCCTAAATTAAAACAGAGGCCTTTACATTTGCGGATTCCAATAGTAATAATTTTCTTATAAACATTAGAAACGAAATAACATCCAGCGCCACGCGCCATACACATACATATAAACAAAACAAAATTAACGCCTCGATGCTAGAAACATAATTCAATATATTCACGTATTAAATACATATTTTGACTAGATCCGTAGTCATTATTGAACGTCCCGTTAACAGAATAATATTTATTTTTTGTTATATTCAATATATGATTCCTTGTTGTTACCGCAACATATGTATTGTTTAACTGAAAACGTTGTTTCTTTTTCTTTAATTCTTTAAATATTAATAACGTAATCTAAGCTTGGTTTAACATTCGATTTTCGGAAATGCGGTTTACCACGCTAGATTATCATGGACCCCACGTTTTTCTATCATATCGTTCCTCTGTCAGTAATTCTAATTTTTCCTCCGCGTTGAATTCTCGGACACTATAAATGGCCAAATGTTATCCATAAGGTACATATGTTCAGAAAATATATTGCAAGTTAAACATGTGTGCATTAAAATATTGCATTACATAGGGAAACTCATACATAATACTCGGGTTACTGAACCTAAATCGTTTAATTGAAATTGTACAATGTGACCAGTAAGTTTAGCACTCAGAACACTTAAATTGATGTAATACTTGCAGATCTACAGGAAGCAAGTGCTACACTTAATGCGAGGCTTTCTGTATCCTTTTCTCGTCTGGAATCATAACTGGTATCTTCGCCTCTTCCTCAAAGTACATGTCTGTCTCTCATATCTATGTATAGTCAGGAACTAGACAGAACACCTACACAGTACGGGTGTAAAAAAAATACCAGCAACACAGCCACTGCACCATATATATAAACAAAAGATTTTGTTCTGTTCATGACACATATGTATCATGGTTTACCCTACGCGGGCCATTCTGAATCCAGAAATTTAATCTAAAATATTCTAGCGATAAATTATTTTTCGATGGGTTTTAATAACTTGCTTACTGAATACGAAGTTTACGAAGCATACATGGAATTTCAGATTTATAGAAGATACACAAAGAAGTAACCACTGAAAAACGACACTGGGGTCCCTGATGGACCCCGCGTTGTAAACGGAAGATTAAACGTTTATCTCAATATTATGTAACCATTCTTCAACCATAAACTTCGATCTCTCATTACTAAACTTATCGTGTATACGCCACTTTTCTTACTCTGCGCTCTAAGTCCAAATACATTTTCATATCAAGGTACTGTACGCTGAGTAGTATTCAAACATAAGTCGTTGCATTAAAGATAGCGAAATTTCTGGTAGCCTTCGAAAGATATTAGTGAATAATTATGATTCACAAGCCATGATGACCAGTTACAAAATGATGTTTATGGTATTTTGAATATAGATAAGAATAATAAACCTAGTGGCATCAGTGTTGATGTTTAATAATACAGACGGGTAATAACCTAGAATCTATAAACGTTTCCATGTATAAATATTGCATTTAAAGCTAAAAGTTAATACCCAGAAAATATAGAGTTGAACTTATATAACATATATTTACTAACTAGATACTTTCTGAATCTTAATATTTTCACGTATTTCTTTTAAACTTGCATCAGTTTCTATAGTAACTAGTGTACAAATGATGCAATTACTTTAAAATAATTATATGTTATTTTCTAACACGAGCATTATATGTATTTCCTAAAATAATCTAATGTCTATTGTTTTTAGTTATAGCAAAGAATTGACAACTGACATCTAAAATGCGCAGTTTATATGTTTTTCATAGTCATAAATCGATTTGATTTTGGTAACGGAATTTTATCTCCATTAGTAGGCTTTTCTGTATAACCTAAAACATATGAGGTATCTGGTAGACTTCATGACTGCAGGTATGATCAAATTCAACATCATACTAGTTAAAAGATGAATGAAGTAAGACGGAATTAATAGACTAATCAATATTTGGGGAAGTACGAACTTCCTCCTAAAGAAATAACACCAAAACGACAATCATCAAACGATATACAAACTGCGGTGTTTTCATGTTCAAGAAACAAACACTATCGAGCTGTAACATCACGATTTTATCCGAAAATTCTTCATTCTATCAAGCACATGATAAATATAAGATGTTTTCGCAAGTTGATTCTTAATTGCTTATTATAAGCAAACGCAACTGTATTGTGAAGAAAATAACATTCCGAAGAAATGCGATCAAAGTAAAATGAGATCTCCTGAAAAGGATGTATCACTATTTAAGGGTGTTATATCTATTTTAGTCAATAACACCTTAAACATAATCTGGCGACATCCACTCTTCACACCTGCCCCTTGTTCGACGCAAAGAATGTGTGGTACTAACGCTCAGTCTAATGTAGCTTAACTTGACTTCTCTGCGCACCCCATATTTAATAAAATAATATGTATTAAAGTAAATCGATCTCCAGTGTTCTGTTCGCAGTTATTAAGTTTTGATTGAGCTGAAAAAAAGCTTTGGCTAAAATAAAGCTAATTTCCTTAAGTAGAATTATGAAAAAAAAAACTAGGTCTGGTATTTCACATTTGAACATTCAAAACATTTTAACTATAGTATATTATAATATATATATATATAAAATTAGTTTTGGATGTTGGAAACTAAAGTAGTAGCCTAGAGTGGGGTCTTTACGTTATCAAATAAATCGCTTTAACTGAATATAATTTACTTCAAACTACTTACTCATTCTTTTCGAACACAATATATTACACATAGCAGAAACTTCTGAATTTTCCTACCAGGACTCAGCTGCTTTCCACTGACCCAACAAACATTAAATAAAGTCCTCCGCATAACACCTAGAATGCGTCGCAACACGTCAGGTGATAAATTGTTTGACTATTTATGGTTCAACCCCTTGCGTTCATTTAATAAACAGATGTCGTAGACTCAACCATTTCATTCCTTTAAAGCTTACAAAATATTATTTAAGTCAAAATCATCCGCATTATGTATATAGAATTAATCGCGAAGTCTCAAGTTATATATTGTTCAGATTTAGGCTTAGAGTCTATGGCTATCCTGTCCTATCTTGAAATCGAGCAACATTTATAATTTTTTCATCACTAATAGTCACTAAGCCCGTCAACTGAAAAAAGTTTAACCTATATTCTTATTATAATACAACACACGAAAATATAGTAGCTTCCTTGGAACAAAACGTAGCAAGAGTTTCAATCTAAGTAATGACCCGCATTGTCTTAG
Organism: Lepisma saccharinum; assembly: GCA_022664845.1. Lineage (NCBI taxonomy): Eukaryota > Metazoa > Arthropoda > Insecta > Zygentoma > Lepismatidae > Lepisma > Lepisma saccharinum. The sequence goes on along the minus strand of JAGDQP010066610.1, from coordinate 6,354 downwards.
AGAATATTTTCAGCAGTCCAATCTTTACGTCGTGAGTGTTCAATCGCTAAAACCTCTTAAACGAACTATGTGCATGGTATTTATCCCTAACGGCATCGGCGCTATAGACTGTTAGTGGCGAACATCCTCTACAACACAGTATGAATCTCTAATACATAGTATGTTTCAGTTTTTATCTTTTGCTGAGAAAAACTAAAGAAAGGCATAAAGAACTAGGGAAACCACGCCGGCTGCCCGTGACATCAAAGTGTATTGTTCCTAATAGTTTATACCTGCATACCCGACCTATTCAGTTACTAGTTTCCTGGTCAAGTTGCTCTCTTTTAACGTCCTTTAACTGTCAATAAGTTATGCTTAGATTTCAATAACAGAGTTCGTAAAATCGAATAATCATAATTAAAACGTAAAAAACATACACAAATCATTATTCTGGTTATATACATACTCAACACGAAACATTTTGATCTGGCCCAGATAAACTAACTGTTATATACTTAAGAAATTGTACGCCTAAGTTAATAGAATTTTATGTACAACAGGATGAGTAAACTTTTTATGCTACACTATGATTAAATCAACGGTCAGACTTTTAAAACAAAGTTCGTAACGTTATTGATTGTCCAAATCCAGAATTATTGAGGCACTACACATCACTCAAACCACAATTAAAAACAATTAATCACCACGAAATATGTTTTCACTATAAATTTATTTGAGTCGTCTACTCTTACTAGTTTACCCAACCACTTATCTCAATACTTCATTTTACTTCATCTGTTGCCACAGGAAATCCCATTAAGGTTTTATCTTATTCCTTTGGCTTCCATCAACACTTATTCATTCTCCAACTTTATAACACTATAGTCCAGATATTTTATCTTCGTAAGATTGTCTGTTACTCATATACCCCTTTGACTATGGTTAAGATGTCTATTCCTGCCCAATAACACATTCGAACCCGGCTAGTTTTCTCCACTGTAGCATTTTGAGGATTTATAATTTGTACGGACACTGCTACTTTACTTTTAGAACACATTTGGCTTTAACTCTTTTGAGATTTAACTTTTACTACTAACCCACACATTGCTGCTGCTATAACTCTGCTAATTCAAATACTATGTTGCTTAATTAGTTTTCAAATTGTTCATGTCTATCATTTGACTAAATTAATAAAAATCCGACTAGTAAATTATACTCTCAATCGACAAACAAACAAAAAATCCTTAATCCAAAACAACTTGTTTACTCAGGAATTCAACTTCTGCTCCTTTTCTCTTACTCCCTTGTATCTTTCTCTGAACTGGCGCTATAGGAAAGTCGTCCTGTATCGCGGAGTTCAACAGCAAAACGTATATGTTCTTCTGTATAGAGTCTTTTCTTCTTCTACCATGACTCAGATAAAACTAAACATCTTTTCACATCAAGTTTCCACAAAGGAGGATCAGTACTATATTCTTAACACTTTCAATATATGAGTCCCTAGCCAATAAGTCTTCTTCAGAGAAGAATATGTTCTGAACTCAGGACGAAAATCTTTTCTATCTATCTATTTTTTTGTTGTTGTTGTTGTAGAATTTTCTATTTCGTTCTTTGGTAATTTATCCTTCCAAGAACCAATATTTTCCGCGTTCTCTTGATCGACTATGTTCGTATTTACTCTTTTTTCCCCGATACAGGTTCCTTCATTCTATACATCGTCAGATTCCTCTTCATAAATCTAGCTTTCAGAAATTCTTCATGTTGCTGCTTCTATGTCATCTTATTGTTTGGTTTCTTTCTGATGCATCCCAATCTTAACTAGTTCCCTAAAATCATCTTGCTTTCAATTTCCTGGACCTTCATTCCCAGCATACATTTTTCTCTAAGAAGGCTTGTCTAATTTTCAATGGCTATGCTACCTGCCTTGAATATGCACAGTAGTCAACCTTCAATATCTCTTCATTCTGTAACATTTCCTTTCTAATTTCTTGGTGGGTTCAAGGATTGACCTTAAATCAAATTTCAAGTAAAACTTCTCTTCCTCTAGTTCCTTAAGTTTGTACCCGTATCTACGAAACTCCGACTTTTCTCTTCTTTTCGTTCTGTCTTACTGGGCTCAACAACAGAACTATTCGGCCACCGAAGATTCTTGTTTCCATTTATTGTTTGCATGAATGCCCTATCTTAACATTACAGACTGCTGCAAGAAGGGTTTCGAGGTTATCAGCTTCTTTGTCTGAAGAATTTCCCTTTTAATTATTACTGACTTAGTTCTCTTTCTTGTGCGTTTTTTCTTCCCTTTCTCTTGCTGATTCTGCAACAGCCTTTCATTTCTATTGCCACACCATCTACCTTGACTGCTATTCGAAATCTTGTTCTTCCATCTCTTTTCCTCCCAATTTCTACTGCTTCGTCTAGCTTCCCCTCATGGAGCTACTCCTTTTCCTCTCTGGTGGTTGACCAGCGTCCTCTTCCAGCTTTTCTTCTAAATGGACCAGTTAATTTAGACTTCATATTTTCATCCACGAAACTCCAGCTTCATCCCACAACTTAATTGTCACATCATTTATGTTAATATAGTTTCTCGCTAATATTATATTTATCTTCCAATTCTTCATAATGTGAGATGTTATGTAACTCCTCTTTCCTTCCATCGGGTCATGAACTGAAATTTTACAACAAATCTGTACTCTCTTGGACGGGATTTGTATTTAATCACGATAAAATTCTCACTTTACCCATTCTCTTAGAATTAATTTATTGAAGGGCTTCCTATTATTTATGTTGGAGCCTTCAAATAAGTTTTTCTCTCTAAACCTGTAATCTTCACATTGCTAGAGAATTTTCTGCTGGTGCTGCTAACACATTTCTTTCTCCGGACTTTTTTCTTTCCCAACCTTATATGTTTCTTATTTCTCTTCATTCGTTTTGTTCCAATATTGCCTAAACACGTGCTCCGCTTTTCCACAAATTAAACAGGTGACTCTCCTATGCTCTTCTCTTCTCTTGTCTGGTATCCTTTCTTCCTTTTCTTTCATTCTAACATCATATAATTGACTGGATTTAATGATTTAGTGGTCAACCTCTTATCTTGGTTACCCTTCTTAACTACATTAAACCTCTCTAAAGGATTGCAATACATTTTCCTATCTTCAGTTTCATGCAAATGGTAAAAGAAAATATATCTGTTGAAAGTTTTTTGGTTTGCTTTTCTAAATCCTTAATAGAATTAACCTCTTGGAAGCAGATAAATTTTCAAAGATCAGGATGGTCGTGAAACAAAATTAAATTCACTCTTTCTCTCTGGCGCAACATTTCTCATCTTTGCATAATAACCACGAACTCTTCTTGAGAAATTTGCTAATAAATCATTTACCACCTGGTATGCATTTTGAACTTTCCTTGCCAACACTAATTCGTAATTTAGTGAGCAACATTCTTATAGGAACGCTGATCTAAAAGCTTTGAGCGATTCATATTGAAAAAAGAAGGTTATTTTAATGTATGATGTTCAGTAGCTCCTTTCTCTCTTGCAAGCAGCAAGCTTATATAAAATTCGTATGGTTCTTCCCCCTTCTCTTCGGCTGTGAAATTATGCAACTCAAGTTTAAGTTCTTCAACTATCAACTCAACTTTATGAAACATGGTTCCTTTACTTTAAGATCTGCTACTTCTCTGTTACAAGCTGTTTCAAAATTCGGCCCTGTCACTGGACAGTGTTTCCAGGTTCTTACTTGTATCATCAGTTCATCTTCAGTTAATTCACCACTGGTGCCTGGATGCGGGAATAAATTTGTCCGTATTGTCTTTATGCATTTGCTTAGTTTATATGCCATTTTTCTGCTTTCAACTCGCAGCTCATAATATTATAAGAACTCTAATATGTTTTTCTCTAATGACGGAATGAATTAAGTCACTCTTTATCTTCTACTATAAAGCGTTTCGAAACAACTTGATCATACAGCAATAAAACCAACAAGCGTCAACTTCAGTACTGCATAAACACAAAAATAATGGTTCGGTCACTCTGTTGAGCTCTGTTACATCCAACGTACACTAATTAGTAAAAAACATATTATAAGAAGCCTCTTGTTTGATAAACTATAAGTAGCTGGTACGATGTTATAGATATTGACTGTCCACTGTTCTGGTTTCAATGGATATGTGGTGACATCTTGTGGTCACAACTGTGCACGGTTCGGCTACAAAACGATGTGTGAAACTAACGCTTAATCTAATAAAGTTTAACTTGCTCAGTCTAAGCACCGCTATTTATATAAATAATTTATATCGGAGTAGATCACTCTTCGGGGTCATTTTCGGTTTTGATTGAGCTGAACAAAAACATTGACAAGAGTAAAGATATTTGACGTAAGTAGAATTATGGTATCAACGGGGGCTTGCATTTTCAATTTAAATATTCCAAAACACTTAGTTATAATATATTGAAGTATAAGTAACAATATAAACTATTTTCGTATGACTGGAAATAGAAGTGTAGCCTACAGTTTAGTCTTTAAGCTGTCAAAAATTCTTACTTTAATTGAGTATTCATTTCTTCAAAACACTTGTTCTTTGTATTGTTTTAGGAGTGGAGTGTCAATTGTCTTATCGTGTCGACCTAACGTGATCATTTTTTTAATTACTAAAGCAGCTGGCTCTGTAAAATTGAGTATGTTCATTTGAGGCACACCCACTGACTATGTGCTCTCGAAAAATTCAACTTCAAGGAGGTGAGGTAACCAATACACGCATAAACAGATCGCAATATGCTATCCGTCACAGAAAGATTTCTCCATCTTCACGGGAAGAGATAACAATCTTGCAACCTATCTAATGCACTATAATGGAAGATATTTGTATTTATTATGAATGTTAACAAACTCGTGAATATTCATTTCCAATAATTTAAACTGGTGCAAGGTTATCCTTAATTTCTTGTCCGGTAACAATACTTTATAATACGGTGTTGTTAAGTGTTTAACTGAGTTCATATAAATCTGACATGTTGGCGTAACATGTGGATGTCGTATTCCTTTCTCTTCTAGCTTACAAAGGACCAAATTACTCGTGCGGACAGAGCGGGAACACTATTAAATGCATGGAGGACAATTGTTTTACACATGTGGAAAACCAATATATTTAAAAAATTTCTTTGTCCTGAGTTTGGATAAGACACACATGCACCTGTTTTCTATAGTATGTTTGTAGTACTAAATACAGCAAGTTCGAGAGGATAAATTGAAATATGTTCTTCAAAAACACCTCCGATTCTTTTCCAACGCTAGCAATGCAAGGGCTCCTCCGGTTGTTAAGGAAGCAAACCAAGTGTGAAAAAAGGAACATCTAGAGCCAGACGCGAATATGCGAGGAAAACACAAGCTCGCCAGACAAAAAAAAAGTCCTTTGAGTTGCACGTAATATTTTTTAACAGTCTCTCTGTAGTACTTCTAAATCTTTCTCGTAGTTCTGAACGAGAGTTGGCTTACTATCTTTTTAACCAAAATTGGCAGCTCCAATGCTTAACGCTTGAAGAAATGACATAAAACTATGAAACATTTCAATGTCTGTTGAAATCATCCTAGGCATATTATATGTGGGCACAAACGTAAAAAATAAAACGCTTTATCTTCTCAAATGCAAAAAAAAAACTCCTAAATCTACGCACTCAGTATCATAATCCCTACTTAATACGCTGATTACCGTTTTATTAATTATTTTCTATTTCCACACCATCAAACCTAATTTTTACCAATATTTATCAATCGGATAATATACCAGTTTTATTTACACTTTTCTATACCAATTTACATGCATTCTATGCTACCTAGATAGTGGAGCGTTTTCATCGTTTCTTGAAGTAATCAGACATAATCAACTCTCACACAATATGTGTGAACCACACACATTCAAGCATCAAGAACTAGCAATATTTAAAACTCGCGCAGTAAAGTGAGGTTAAAACAAAAAAAATGACTTTCTACAGTTGCATCATTCAAAAATATAGTGGTAGATATATGGTATGGAAAAGAACTGTTGAGCTGATCATATCGTAAATTGTTTTAATACAGATAACTTTAAAAACAGTTAGTTTAGTTTAATTTTTCAAGTAAGACCTAACTTACTCTGAAAACTGAAATCAGTTGTTACTGTAGGTTGTGCGGTTTTTTACAGTAACTTCCTGATAATTTTGGTCTGTGTTGTACCTCTGTGGTATGTTTTTTTAGTTTCTCACGGAAGCTCCCGCATTTGCCATTTGCAGGTTGGCAAACGTCAGGCATCTATACAATTGCTGAAATTGTTAACACGATATAAAACGTCTAGCAATTACCTTTACCTGGCACGGTTCACTAACAATGGAAAGCGCACGAAAAT
>JAGDQP010066609.1:0-11258 GCA_022664845.1 Lepisma saccharinum | reverse complement strand
GAAACTTTTCTCCGGATACTATTTTAAATTGTTATTCAACAGTATATATCTAGATGAGGTGAAAGGAACTGGCCACCTAAACCGTTAAGTTTCTGTTCCGGTGTTCCATTAGCTCGAGTCTGAATCGTTTAACGCGATGCGAATACATAATATTAGAATTTTTCACTTATCTTAGTTATGAGATTTCTTGCTAAAGTTTCCTTATGGAGGCACGTTAAGCTAAAGATCAGTGATCAATGGTTTAAGATAAGATTGGTCAGTTTCCAGGAAAACGGAAAACATATTTTTTTTTTTAGAAAATGAGGAAAGTTTCGGAAAACAGAAACTAAAGAATTCCTAAGAGAAATAAAAAGTAAAATTTTGCCTAGGAACAGGGAAATTTAAAATATTTTTCGAAAATAATAGTAATAAAATAGTTCCGAAAATCAAGTTTTGGAGCAAAGCCTGAAAGAAACGAGGACAAATATTAAGTTGGTGATTGCCATTTGTATCTTATTCTCTCGTTGATTCTTGTTCATCATGAATAAACTAATCATACAACATTCAAAGATCAAATTTTCATAACTGAGAAGCTATTCAATAATTAAACCGTGTATTAACATCGGTAAAGTTAGGTTACTAGGTCAGATATCATATCAGAACATCGAAGGGACCTTTTGCCCTCATACCCTTCTGAACAGGGCAGTTTGTCTTCGGGCCATTTTGTCCTCGGGTTCTTTTGACCCCGGGCTCTTCTATCCGGGCTCTTCTGACCTAGAAGCGATTTGCGGTTAGTAACAAGTAAGATCTAGTGGGGGACAAAAATACCATGTGAAAATCTGTGGGGAAAAATAAGGAAACTACGTAAATGGAAAGGACATGTTAGTTTTAGAGTCAAAGTCATAATTTCCCCATTGTTTCAGATCATGACGAATCCAACGGTGTATGGCTCAACTCTGTCGAACTTGTAGTTGCTGAGATCCAGGGGGAGGGGGGAGGGGTGACGGACAAACAAACAGGGTTGAGAATCTTATATGGTTAGACAGGTCCCTATATCTTACCTTATTCACTGACGTTCATATATGGTGTGTGCATACTTATACTTTAGTGGACATCCAAAAGTACTATATTAAATAAGTGATAAAATATGATAAAAGTCTGTAGGCTAACCAATGTCGGTAAATTCATTATCATATTTGTCTCTAATTAATATGTAACATCATCGTGATGGACTAGAAGCCTCAGCAAGATACTAATCCAAAGCAAAATACGAATTCATAAAATACGAATATGAATAAATCGAACACAATTTGGAACTTTGATTTCCTGAACTCTGCTTTTATTCTAGAGTGGTTCACAGTGTTCACATATTTTTCTAGCTTTTCTCATTCAGGTTTTTGTCAAATCGACGGTTTAGTGAGATTTTTAATTAACTTCGTACTAATATCTTCCAAACTTCCTATTGTTGTATTTCAAGTGATGTTTTAGTAATTATTCTGCATCAATTTGTTCAAATCAGTAATTAAAGTTAAGACATTTTGTGCATGCTCATGCAGCTAACTCGAAAATTATACTTAAGAGTTAAAAGAGAGTGGTTAGATTTGGAATCCTTACACAAAACTTTATAAAATGGCACTAGCATTTATGTACGATTTGGACCCATTCTTTTCAACCTTCCCATCTCAGAATTAACTATAAGAATTGAAACAGTTACGATGTAGCACTTTTGGTATGCAATCTTGAAATTACAAATCAGCAAATACAATAAATAACTTGAATGTAAATCATTCCGAAAATAGAATACGAACCTTCTGTCATCTTAAGAAATGGTATGCAGTAAAGTTTAATATAGGGAATTTATTGGTTATACTGGAATAAATGTTTTAAGTAGTTTCCAACAAAAGGAAAGAAAAATAACTTCCAAACCAGGATCTTCAGCAGAGCTCACAGACGCAATTGCTTGGGAAACGATCACATCTGATAACATTATTTTTGTAACTGAAGAACATATGAACTTTCGGAATACCTTCTAATGCATTTTCTTGTTAGTTACATTAACAACACGGATAAACTCTCAACTCTCTTTCAATATGTTTATTGCAATACAATATTCCCAATCTAAATTTTCACTTATCTTATGACCTGACTTTAAATGGTATGTATTTCCTTCCAGCGTACAGAAACATTTCATTAGGAAGTAAACAGAAATAAACCAGAGAAAGTTATGTGATTATTACACAACTTAAATCATAATACGCCCGCATACCCACATACGACGAGTGACTGGGAAGAACGTCTGAAAAAAGTTTCTCGTGTGCTCACAGAGACCGTAATTGAACATCATATTCAGAACTTAGTTGCCTCTAAGTCCTTCATACAGACAATGAAAAATCCTGTATGAAGGAAAGTCTCCCATAAAAGATGTTTTGGATTTTGTACCGATTGTAGACAGACGTTTTCACTACAGCTGTAGAATTACTGTATGCAGATTAAAAAAAAAAAGAGATTAACATAAACTTACAAGGGAAGTAACAATGAGCTCATATCGAAACCTACCGTAAAATTTCACGCAGAGGAAGGAAGTCCCACAGAAAGACCAAACACAAAAAATCAGCTGCTCTTTTGAACTGGAAATACCCGAAATGGCATGTTGAAATGTCGCTCACCACTGTCGGCAAGTGAACAATAATAAGTGCATTACCACCCCTTGTAAACTGCGTGTTAATGAGAAAAAGTCAATAACAACATGGTGGATATAAATGAAGTCGAGAGGAAAGTCCATGATAAGGGGGAACGTGACAGCGGCCATCTTGAAATCCGCCATCTTGAATCACACAAATTTTGTATCTACAAAGCATAGCGTGCGACACCTCATTTTAATAGCAAATGTTCTCACCAATCCAATGGTATGCCTATTTTTGCTCTATCATTAACCGGTACGACGTTAGGTCTGTTTTTAATGTGCACCAAACAACAGAGGTAAGAAACCAACGATAACGAACGCTTCCATATGTTCTCCGTTCCTGTTTATTGTTAGCCATTTTGCGTTCCAAGTCACGCCCAATCTTCAGCAAAGCGCTAACTGGAATGTTAACACATGCGGTGTAAATTAACCTGTTACCCATTTAAAAGAGCGACGTATTGACGTTTGGTACACAAGCACAACAGCCCTAACTTCGTACTGGTTAACGATAGAGCAAAAATATGCATACCATTGGATTGGTGAGAACATTTGCTATTAAAATGTGGTGTCGCACGCTATGCTTTCTAGTTACAAAATTTGTGTGATTCAAGATGGCGGATTTCAAGATGGCCGCCGTCACGTTGTCCCTTATCATGGACTTTGCTCTCGGCTTCATATATATCCACCATGTCGTTATTGACTTTTTCTCATTAACACACAGTTTACAAGGGTGGCAATGCACTTATTATTGTGCACTTGCCGACAGTGGTGAGCGACATTTCAACATGCCATTTCGGGTATTTCCAGTTCAAAGGAGCAGCTGATTTTTTTGTGTATGGTCTTTCTGTGGGACTTCCTTCCTCTGCGTGAAATGTTACGGTAGGTTTCGATATGGGCTCATTGTTACTTCCCTTGTTAGATAGAAAAAATAATAAAAGACTTTTTAAAGACATACTTTTCTTAAACAATTCGAATTAAAAACTTAAAAATAATTTTGTTTATGCATGACTAAAGAGAAAAGCAAGCGGCGCGCTCTTCTATAGAGTCACTTTATAAGTTCTTGAATTGGTGCACCTCATGCTTTTCTTTTTAGTCATACGTAAACAAAATTATTTTTTACTTGTTAATACGAATTATTTAAGAAAAGTATGTCTTTAAAAAGTTTTATTTTAATTATTTCGGTATTCGCATACTTTTTCTTAAGTTAATGTTTTGTGAACCAAATCCTAAAGTGCTGTGCAACCAGTCAAACGACAGATCGTTGCAGGCTAGCATTTATTTTAGAACAGAGAAGTCCATTTAAAAACAAGCTTTCAAAATATATAAATATATAGAAATATCTGAAAGTAACAGTGGAATATTGTACTATCGCTGTTCAAAGTTTCATCATTGTATGGCATTAAGGAATGAGTTAAATTATCGTTACAAGATTTGAGGACGCCACGAACCATTGCGAACTAAAGTAAAGAATGTAATAAAATGGTTCCCATTATGCAATGCAAACAACCAAATGTTTGGTTTGGAACATTATGTAGGGAAACCCTATGTCAATTACAAGATATGAAATCACTTCTAGTACATCCATAGAATTGCAATTTTAGTATACTAAAATATTCAACCATTGAAACTTGACGACTTAAATAACAGAAATAACAGAAAGGACAAGGAAAATGTCTGCCAATTAAATTGCCAGTTGTAATTTATAGTTCGAGTGTTTAAATATCTACTAAAGTTTGAATCTTTGAAGTGATGTACTAGAATGAATGTCAGTCCATATGTTTAAATTTACAATAGGGATTCTGTATGTAATGTTGAAAAACGGGAATAATTTTTTTCTGTGCACACAGTTTTCGCGAGATGGCAAGAGAGTGTAAAAATTGTTCGCTTCAGAATGATTTGATTAATATCTTCAAACAAAATATGGTATTCTTCTTTAGGCCACTTGGCTCTTGATACTTAAATACTAAAATACAGTTCTTGATATTTGAAAATTAAATACGGCACCAATTACGCTTAACACCAAAGAGGGAAAAAGAAAACAAAGACAGAAAATGAAGTTCTACATTTCGCTCACGCAATGAGATTGAATTTATTTATGGTCTTTAGGCATCACAGTTCGGAATAGGATAAGGAACAGAATGTTGGAAGGTAGTCGCCAGGACTTAGTTCGTAAGTACCGTCCCACCATTTGCCTGGTATAATTGAGAAAAGAACTTGGAAAAACCTTAGCCCCATAATGGGGCCGCTGGAATCGTTTCCAGGACTTCTCGTTACTAAGCTCACACCCTATCAACTGAGCTACGGACGCTGGGTCTCACACCATGAGTGGATGCGACAGATTCATCAAATAATAAATAACACGTTAGTCAATATTTGAAAATTCGGTTTATTTCTAACACTATAGTCATCTTTAAAGTAGTAAGAATCATCTGCTTTGTCCCGTGGAAAATTCACAATACCTCTAAGCAATGAGATTACTACAGCTCCTCCCCAATACTTGGTCTTGAAATTCAAGAAGTATGATGATTACTTATCTGGATCAGATTTGAAACAACTAACCAAAACAACACACGCTGGTCACAGTACAAATTTCTTCTCGAGCATCAGTTGGTTGTTATTGATAACATATGCAGAAAATAAAGTTGACATCTCGTTGAAAGAAATCTCGTTCTTCTAATTAGAACATCCTTAGAAATTATGTACAAAGATTTCTATTAATGCACATAGTCTTCCACATCCAAAACACAATTTGAAGAAAGTACTATTATTACTCATCCCTTTTAATTATCCTGATTTATTCAAACTCTTCGAAGTCTTTCAGTGACCTCTCTCTCATTATGACTTCAAATTGTTTCTTGTTTTTTTTTTGTGATTAATTACACTGGGTCACGATTTCCAGCATAATAAACAACGAAATTAACACACCGATCAGTTAAGATATCAGAGGTAGACGTTGTGGATGTTAAATTGTCCGGCAATTCTGATAAGTCACTGCTATTTAAAAAAAAAAAAAGTCTTCGGATGAGCTCAAATTCCACTTCACTAATTTGAATGATTTTATTTTGCTTTTGGGATGATTTCATATCATTTATCAAGCTATTAACAAGCGCCCCTCTAGAAAGCACAAAGGCAATGAGGTTCCTGGGAATTTCTTCCATTCCCCCCTTCAATTACCACATTGTCCATTATCAATGCATAGGTTATATCGAGCGAAGCAGAAGCTCTCCGCCTTGGCTAGTGAGTTTCCCGCGAACCCCACCAGTTTCCGGCGGCGCTAGGAAAAACAGGAAAGTAGGATATTACGGCCACTACTACTTCGCAGTCTGCGCTCACGATTGTGTTCGCGAAAGGGCCTCAATCATGTTCACTTGCCCCTGGCTCCAGCTTGCCGTACGCCGCCACTGCAAGCAGTTTTATTGGTTTCTAAGATTTTTTTATTTGTAAAAGAAATAAAGTACTGCAAGCCAACAATGAATTAATGCATTGAAATTATAATTCACAATTTTCTATCATATGTTATCTATCTATTTACGTTATGAATGAATGAAGCTAGTTTAATATGCCCTACCTTAACCTCCAAGGCTGCTATTTTGACATGTGTAATAGATTTCATGAAAAGAATAGCAACTGAAAGTTAGAAGTCGAATGAATTTGAAACTAAGTTAAAGCCTATCTTGTAACTATAGATCTGTTTACTTTAAAATAGATTATTATTGCAATAAATGCGATGATTTATTTTACATTGAAATGAATTATCTTGTTGTTCCTAAAATAATAACCTTTATTTTTATGCAATAAACCTATTGAATGTTAACTATTTGATCTCTGGTTATTCAGAAAGAATGAGTTAGATTTTTACATAGGTTAAACTATGTTAAGATATCTCGATACACGAATTGCCCAATTAGTTATAATTTTGATCCTTTCAATGGCAATATGATCTGATTGGTAATCTTTCTTTTTATTTTACTATTTCCATTTCTAGCTCATGAGATTTAGAAATGTTATGTACAGTTGACTTACCAACCCCGTCGGTTCGCAAATATTCATGTTGGGATGGGCCAAATGAGTTAGGTTAGGTAATGGCACTATATGAATCTTCTGAATAAGTTACATTCAGAATATAGAAATACTATTATTTTCTTCACAGTAAAGGTGTGTTACTGTGATCTGTACGGCAGTTAACTAATTGTTTTGGAGGTCCAGGACTAGTGGTTGTTCCTGGATCCTGAAGATTAAAATTAGTGATGAAAATTTTCAGGAAAGTTTTGAAATTTTCCTGTACCGTAAATTTTACTTGTAATAGACATCGCATAAAAAATATACTGTAGTTTCATAAAATGAAAACACTAACCATTCGTTATTTCTGGAAAATATTTTACAAACTTTTAATGTACTCCGAAATTACCTTTCACCGCAGCTGTGCAGTAAAACTGCGGAACTGCGCACAAATCCAAAGCACTAAAGATCTTTTAAAACTTATCAGACAGCATTTTCTGTTTATTTTTCGACGTAGAGTGAGCATGTGATTGTAAGAGTCTGTGAAAGCGGCTGAAGATGGGAAATTTTCCACTACATTTTTCCGGAAAATTTTCCGTTGTAAACAAATATCCACTTTCAAGTATAAACTTCACATTAAGCTATAAAATTGATTGAATTCACTAAATAACAGCAAATTCCAATAACAACTTATCATAACTGAAACCACTGAGCTACGACAAAGCCGGTGTGCTATTCACTGCGCCACACGGAAGATAAAATATTTCGTAATTGATAATGAAAAATTTACATTGTGTTTCTGTGTGTGCCAATTTGCCAAATGCAGGGAAAATAAATGCGTCTTAGTTTTTATTTAATGAAAAAATACATTAAACTTTCTTATAAAGAAGATTGTACAGAAACTAAGAAATTCTGCGCTGATTTTAGAGTATTGAACATTTATAGAATCCCTATATGAACATGATTTGAATATTCCAGATAATCGGATTGTATTCCTTACGTCATGAAAAACTGTGCTTATTTTTCAGTTTCACTGCGTAAATGTATTGCCGACAGCTTTCGCAGACTCTTACAATCACACGCTCACTCTATGTTGAAAAATAAATAGATAAATGCAGTCTGATAAGTTAAAAAATCCTTTGTGATTTGGATATGTGTTCAGTTCTGTGTAATATTATTTTACTGCACTCTGTGGTGAAAGGTAATTTCGGAAAAAGTATATTAAATTTTTCTAAAATATTTTCCATAAATAACGAATAGTTAACTTTTTTCATTTATGAAACTACAGTATTTTTTCATGTGTCTTCTATTACTAGCAAAGTTTACGGTACCGTACAACAACAATGAAGGAAGTGAAAAAACATTTCATAAAACGGAAAATTTTCAATTTCAAAATATTCCGGAAATTTTCATCACTACCAACAATACCTTTGCGCAGTGAAACTGGGAAACAGAAAATCACCGTTTTTAATGACGTAAGGAATATAATCCTATTATCTCGGATATTCATATCGGACTCTATGTATGTTCAATACTATAAAATCAGAGCAGAATTTCTTATTTTTTACTAAAATCTTCTTTATAAGAAATTTTAATGTATCTTTTCATTTAATAAAATCTAAGACGCAATTATTTTCGCTGCACTTGTTACACACAGAAACACAGTGTATATTTTCATTATTAAGTACGAAATATTTGAGCTCCCGCTTGACACAGTGATCCCAGTTATGATAAGTTGTTTTTGGAAAATTATAATTTGTTGTTATTTAATGAATTCAATCAATTTTATAGCTTAATGTGGAGTTGATACTTGAAAGTGGATATTTGTTTAGAACGTAAAATTTTCCGAAAAAATATAGTGGAAAAGTTTCCATCTCACATCACTAGTTAAAATATAACCTTCCTAGTAAAATTTAAGGTTAAAATAATAAAACACTGACTGTCCTTCGGCTTCAAATTGGTATACTTGGATGTAGAAAGTAAAAATGGAATGGTTGTTGGTTAGATAGTAGTGTCCGATTAGAAGTTTAACTCAACATGTGGATCGCGATTAGAAGGGTTTGTAACCTGTACTTAACATTGATCTTATCAACGTATTTAATTTTCTTTAATATTTTTTTCCATTGCGTCTGAATTGATATGCACTATAGGGACATAAAATATTCTTCGCTCGCTTTGGGAAGAATTAGCAAGTGATTACTGTCGTTTGTATCTTATTTTCGAAGTACTACTGTGTTCGTGTCCCTGATAATTGTTTTTGGTTTTTATCAGTTTAAGATTGGTACCTCGATGTGACAATTGTCTTCTTTTACGAAACGTGCAGTTACATCAGCAAGCTATAATAAGAGGTTAACAAACATGGTACGTTCCGCATTAATTGAAACTACCAGACGGTCGTGTCTTAGTAGATTGTTGACTTAGCATTCGGAAGGTCTCCTGGGAACGAGTCTCCTGACTGAGGTTATTCGTGGGGTTTAACTCTGCCATACGAGGCAAAATCCGCAGTACCTACAAAATTATGCCGTGTTGAACTTCCAACATCCTCTCCCCCACCCAATCCCGGCCTGAGCCATAGATACCAAAGGCCATAAATAAATTCAGTTATGTAATTTAGTGTACTCATATAAGAAAATGTCAATTTTTAGAAGGAACACGCCACGACCGAATATTGTCAGAGACGCTCATATATGCCAATAATTAGTCCTTTTAAGCTCTGCTAAAATACAGCTTATTAAAATTTTGCCCTTAATGTTTCTCGTTTAAATACTACGAATTTATACATTGAATCAAGAATCTCAATAAAATACAATTAATTTCATATGTATTTCATTAATAATACACTTACGATATATTGGCGCCAAACTGTAAGTTTGGAACTGTGTGTGTGAAAACAGGAAGAAAATGTTGAAATTAACAGAAAAATTTACATCCGCCTGATCGGGATTCGAATCGATCGGGATATCCCGGTTTCCGGTCGGATATGCTATCTATGGTACCTTACCACGGCACGCCAATTTACTGTGTATAAATAGAGTAGTGATGGATAGTAAAGAATAGCATACCCAACTGGGAGATCCGTCTTCGAGGCCCGGTCACGGCGGCTGTCAATTTTCTGTGTTAATGTCAATATTTACCTCTTGTGAAAAATAGGTTTCTCGAGAAAAAAAAAAGGTAAAGCCAATGTGTTGGAACTTTCTCCAATTTTGGCATACGTTTATTGAAGCTCACCTGCTTCAAATAATGTGATAAATATGCATCATTCATTCTAGTGAATTCTCTGGGTACAGAACAAAGAGTCTTGCAATCTCACTTGCCTAAATAAAGTCTAGGCATCGCAACTACAGTTTCACAGATAATATTATGACGAAAGATATTCTTCTAATTGAAAAGAAATTAAATATCCTGGTTTTCAGGCGGGAATCTTTGCATATTTCGTACAAATATTTGGTCAGTATAAGAACATGTTAACGTAGTAAATACCAAAAGCAAGGTCCGAAACTTAAATCTGGATTGTAGTGCTCAGTTGATACAGAAACTGGAGTCAATAGGAAGCTTAGTACGTATGCTCCTGTTGTGTTAGTAAGATTCTGATTCTAATAAAAGATTCTGAAAGTTTATGTCGGACCTCACGAATGGTAGATTGTTGTAGTGACAGGTTTGAGATGTAATTTGACCAAGTCAGTATTTGCAAAAGTTCTATGAAGAACGTTATAAACAACCCGAACTGACTATGGAGTTATCTTTGTTTGACAACAACAAACAAATGCGGTAAACAAATAAGCAAAAACAGAAACAACTGGATTCTTCTCACGTAAGAATAAACTGTGTGGATCTTAAGTATTATTGAAGCACGCTCTTTCAAGACGAATAAATAAAACACGCAAACAAAAAACAAGCTATTGGTTGCTTGCTGCAGGAAAATAACGAAGCATGATGTAAATTAAAGGTCAAGTGCAGAAAACATCAATGTCTGACTGTAATAAACATTATGTTTGTTACTGTTTTTGTTCTATAGCAGTTGCTGTCATTACCCTCTCTTAAGTCAGAGGACGTAATTCTTCGGTAGAGCTTGCAGATTGTCGTTATCTATCTTATTATGGAATTTTACCTTCAACTCTGATTGCCTCTGAAGAAACAAATATACAACATAACAAATAATAATAATTATCGCATTGCAAGTCAATTGAACAAATAGAATAAAAGAAGTCAGTAACCTAGGTCATCGAAATTCTCAAGTTTCAAAATAAGAAATGGAATTCGCGGTTCAGTTGTTCAGGTGTCAACACAAAAGCAAACAAAATAGCAACAAAGGATTCAAATATAAAAGGTGTTTAAATGTCTCAGAGCATCATATTAAGTTTATCTGTCGTCGAGTCAATACAAAAAAAGAAGCTATCGTTTGTGTTTTTTATTTGCCTACAGAAGAACAATGGCAACAGGAATCTTGACTCTAGTCTTTGTAAGCGCTTTCTTCATTGTCCAGGTAAGAAGTTATTCTGAAATTGAACAATGGTAATGTTTTCCAAGTATATAGCAGAAGTTTTGCAAAGTACGTTCTTTATTGAATGAATATTATTCAAGTATGTCCTTCAAGGCT
>JAGDQP010066608.1:464-11258 GCA_022664845.1 Lepisma saccharinum | reverse complement strand
TCGGTAGCTGCTGAACATATTTGAGTTACTTGGTACGCCCTAAATATGTGTAAAAGAAACAAGATCACTTCATTGAAGAAAACGCTGATGTGAGTTATAAACATTTCATTCAACAGAATAGATGCACACAAGTATACGGAAACAAGCGAAATGAACAAGGTTTCAATCACACGTGCAACTAATATAACACCAAATGTTTCGTTGACGTCACTGGCCAAATCGCAAAGAGAATTGTGAATAAAACGAGCCAGCTTCACCTTTCTCAACTTAAAAAAGTTTCGAACTCCAGGTGGAGAGCGAATCTTGGCCTCAATGTCTTCATTCATGAAGTTTCCTCTGAAGCATTGGATCCTCTTTATTGAACACTTTTCAAAGTAGCTTTTTATCATATTTTCTAAGATTTCCAAATATTCGTTAATAACAAACACGAATGAAATGAATTGCAATTCCAGGAAAACACTTTGAATTAAAAATAGACAAAATAAAAGTATATGTAGGGTGGAAACATTGTAGAAAATAAAACACATACTTGAAATGACAATAATAGTAAGGAATACAAAAGTCATATATAAAACTAGGAAATTTCTTGTTTTCCTTTGCGTAAGCCATTTTCCAACTTCTGACACTTTGTCTAATAGTTTAGTAATCTTCTGATGACTAGTTAAAGTGTACAAAAGAAAAGTACCTTCTGATAGAACGAGAGTGATCAGATTTATCCCGTGTATAACTCTAATGTTACTGCCAGTACCATAAGAATATGCAAGAGCTTCATTCGATAGCATTTGCTCAAATATAGAAGATACCATGAGATATGAACTAATTAAGTGGAACAACAATTGGCAGATTCTAGACGTATATCCAGAAGAAACAGGAAGAATTCCTACCAATTTGGAAACTAAAATGACAATTTGGAATATTGATTTGTAAGAGGAAGTCTTTACCAGCATTTCAAATACTTAATTTTGCAGAGGAGATATGAGAAACGTAATGTTGTGAGTAGAGAATACCTTACATTAATATTCACACTAGCAGAAGGTTATGTTAGTATCCGCACTACCAAACACAGAAAAGATTAGGTATGTTTATTTGAAAAAGAGTTTTCATGTATGTCTCGTAAACATTGGGAGAGCACTTTATAGATTTCCATTCTTTATTAAAAAATAATTATTAGTTCCAAGGAACAGTTTTCTGATACATGTATGGTAGTTACTAACTGAATAAATTTCATGGTGTTTCTGACGTTAGTAAAAAGAATGTCTTGCTAAAGACTTACCGCAAGTAAATTAAAAGTCATTGAAGTTAAAATGTTCCATTTCTTGTGTGTTTCACATTGAATGTGTTGGTAGTAATTATGTTTTGTCTATTGATTTCCCTATAATTAAGACTAATTTGGTATAGCTTTGTATGTTTCAGTATGATGGGTATATTGTACCTAACATGACATTCTTCTTAACATCAAAAATTAATAAGACATGTTTCAATGCCATATTAAACATCATATTGTTTCTTATGGTCTTTCTAAACGGAATTTTTCTTAAGTGGAATTGACGAACAATTTTGTCAATAATGCAAAATGTTATTATTCAATCATATCAAACAACAACAATCATTGCTATCGATTGACGTATAGTTCCTATTAAACTATATCAGCCGTACTATTAGGAAAACATTTCATACTTTTTTCTACCCAACTCTGAGGGGTATAAATAAGGCAGTAATCAAATGGAAACATGCTTAGTGAATTTATATAAGAACCAAGGAATTCCGACATCTGTCAAGGGAAGTATTGAATACAAAAAAAAAACAACAAAAAAACGTAGAAATCATATGTCATATTCTCTAGACATTATCATGATAATCGATCCTGACAGGTTTTTCCAAAGCTTTTCCTCACACAAACCGGGCAAGTACAGGAATGGTACCTACAGAACTAGGCCCTAGTTGAGTACCTCTCAACATCTCCCTCATCCTATCCCGGCCTGAGCCTGAGATGACTAAAGGCCATAAATAAAATTCAAAATTATCATAATCCAGATCCTATATTACTTATTGCTCTCCTACTTCAGCGAGGTGAGTTTGCTTTAGACCCTGCTTCCAGTCCTGACATAATTCCACTATTTTCTCTGTGTCAACATAAGTAGAACAGGGTACAGGGGATAGTAGCCCACTGCTTCTTAAACTCTTTCCAGAAGTCTAGAAATAATATTTACTTTTAAAAATTCTTCAGATATTATAGAACAAGACATCGGAATTCATTTAAACCAATGAACAGGAAATGGCATTTAGATAATGTCCCCCTTTTTCTCGCATAAGCTTCCACTGGCATATCTATTCCGTTCATTTTATTCCAGTAATAAAGAACTCAAATATATATTATCAATATTATGACACTTTAATTCTGTACCTTGGAGGGAAACCGAACTATTTCTTGTCAAAACTGGGTTAATTACATAGTGTTATAGATACACGCATACATTAAGGCATACACGACAATGTCCTATTTTGTTCGTAGCAGAATTAGCACTTGATAATACAACACTATGTTGCAAAAGATGTGATAAAAGCTACACCAAGAGAACATACTCCCAAAATTAAATGCGGCGGAATGGTGTACTATGTCACCTTACAAGTAAATCTATCGATAGTTGAGAGTGCTTTATCGACCAAACTTGACAGAGGATAAAGGTACATGAGGAAACCTACAGACAGAATGATTAACAGTACTTTCGTCCATAAAGACGGGAGCAGTTGCCAAAATTTCGATTCCAAAAGATTAAGTACTTATAGTGTGATTTAAAAGAGCAAAAACACGTTTATTTGCAAAAGTCTTTAAAATGGAAATCAAATATACATTAATGGACATTGGGTGGAATGCATTTTCAGTTAAAGGATAAGTTCGTCTTGCTAGCCAACTTGAAGTCGACCATCTTGAATCTTGTTCGATTTTTAAAAGGAGAAGAAGTTCACGTAATACTCCTGAGCTAGAATTGTACCAGAAATAAGGTGAAGTCAGTTTTGAAATAAATGTAATTTTTAGGGTGATAATGAGATGTGACGTTATTATGAGTTCAATGTTTGGAAATACTCTGTCCTTTTGAAACAGTGCAAGAAATTAAAATCTAACATATTGGACACCATCTATCCAGTACTCACTAGTATCCATAAGATTTAATTTTTGTACTGTTTCAAAATTAACAGAGTATTTCCAGACTTTCAAATCAACTACTTATATGAATGTCCCATTTCATTATCTCCTTCAAAAGTAAATGTATGAGAAAACTTAATTTAACAATGTATTTCTGGTGAAACTCTAGACCAATTGATATATTACATGAACCCTTTGTTATTTAAAAAAAACGAGCAAGATTCAAAATGGCGACCATGAGGAACTTATCCTCTAACTGATAGTGCATTTAACCCAGTGTTCATTAATGTGTATTTGTTTTGCATTTTTAAAGCGTTTTACAAATAAACCCGTGTTTTCAGACTTAGAGCATGATGTTAGTACTTATTCTAAGGAATAAAACCTTTTTGGCCAATGCACCGTCTTTATGGAGGAAAGGACATTTAGCCAAGCTTTGTGGAGGTTTTCTGATGTACCTTAGTCCTGTCCCAAGTTTGGTCGATAATGCGCTATGAACCATTAATGCGCTCTTAATCAATCTTTTAATGCTGTAGTCAATCTAGTATACTATCCTATATATACTAGTGTAGTCGATGTAGTATTATGCATTGTCGCGTATTTCCAGCGCATTGCAATCTTCCTGTCACTTGATGTTTTTCATTGATATGTTTTGTTTGTTCAGATAGGCTGTACAGGCTGAACTGTACACGCAGTATCCGAAACGTGTTGACAACTTACGGATAAGCAGCATTTTGTTCCCCAATGCTCCAGAAAATTTGTTATTCATAATATGGAAATGCTAAATTGTAAAAAGTTCAAAAGTATTTATAAAGGTCCTTAATCGCCTTTGGTATCCCCTAGAAGTTTTGAAGGACGTGCAAGGCAAAAAGTGAAAGAAACTGAAGGAGGAATAGGAGGAACACGTACAGAAGAAGGAAAAAGAGGAAGGAGAAGGAAAAATTAATTAATTAGGATTCCACAGATTATTCGATAGCTGTTTACTTCAAACCCACTTATTATTTCGAAAGTTACGTCAAAGTCCGAAGATTAAATTAGGAATTAAACACAGGACTTTAAATTTAGGTTATTAATTCTCGATAAGCTTCTATGAAATTAATTACTTAAGAAACAATTATTTAACCAAATTTCGTTAACGTCCCAACCAGACGTGTAAGGAGGGGGGGAGAGATAACCAACCACCCTTTCACAAAACTAACCAAACAGGTCACTATACTGAAGCAGTTGTAAGGAGCAAAATATAGAAGGGGGGAATGAATCCTTTCTTCAGGAAACACACGCCTATACACGCAATGACAAATCAATGGCCTTCAAGCCAACGTCACCAGAACACACGTTCTCACTTCCGCTCTTTTCCGCACAAGTTGAAAGTAAAATAGAGAAGGGGAAAGGGGAGAAACAGATGCCATTGCAATCCAATACACCCTGCCTTGCCTCCACGTAAATTCTGGTTGACACCTAAAGGAAGGTTGTACCTTCTCAATGTGAACTATAGGAAAAATACCAAAAATGTTTTATCTGGAGATTTAACTTACTATAAATTGAAATAAAATCCAACTCTCTTTTAAGAAATATTCTAGTTTCACTCACTAAAACCATAAGATATTACTCTCGATTATTTAATTCACAACAGTAACTGATTTATCGTAATTACTCAGAATGCCCCATGCAACGGCATTCGCCATTTAACTTCTTTAAGAAATAACGTGACTGAGTAATTCATTCTCAAACGAAATTAGCTAATATTACTTCAAAACAATAGTTTACTTCTACTATTATCAAATTAATATTAATAAATTATACTAAGCCTGCATGAAAGCTCTTTGAAGTCGGATTAAACCACAATTATTTCGCAGCAGCAACCAAAGTCGACAATCCAAAATAACGAATGCAAGTCGTAGCTGCAGACAAGCCGACCTTCCCATGTAGCGAGACAAACCCGAGAGAGCGATTCGCGCAGGGTTGATAAATACGAGATTTAATTACCAGAGAAATTGCTCAATATAAAATTATAATTCAGAAATTAAATCAAAGAATTGTAGGCATGTAGTTTTCGTACACTACAAGGACCCCTCTGTTAAATGAGAAAAAAACTAATTTTTTTTATAACAAAACATGATGATCTTCAAGTACTTGACAATTCACAAGTTGACATCGGTGCACCATTATCATTAATTAAAATGACTTGAAGCTCAGGTAAACCTTCCATCTGTTAAAATCTTACAAGCGTCGACGCTACGTTGAAATCCATGGATTTCAAAACACATTTCTATAAAACAAATATAACAATACAACAAAAAAAATATATATTAGTTTAAGGAGTTTTCTCTGGTTCTAGAAGTAAAGAAATTATACACGAGTAATCATTTCCAAAATACATAACACATGAATAAATTAATTACAAAAATACATAAATTATAGCAAGACACATTCAATTAATTGATTAACAATTTTACATACAAGAATTCTACTAATCGTGAAAAAATTAGCAAATTATAATTTTCTTCTTAAAAAGTATCTTTTTATTTCGGAGACATGAGTTCTTCTTTTTAAATCTGGATTACTACAATCCTCTACTTTCAATGTATTAGGAGTAAGAAATTATATTATTTTGAATGGTCCAATCCACTTATAAGACAAGCTTTTAGTAATCTTTTGTTGGAGAGACGACAGAACATGATTTTTAATCAAAACTAGATCTCTTACTTGTAAAGTTACAGGACAACGTTTCTTTTCAAACAAGCTCCTTCTTTTTCTCCAAGCTGATAACATATTTTTCATAGCTTCATTCCAAATCTCAGTACTGGTTGTCCCCTGCAAATCGTAGTCTGATATCCTCCAGCGTATTTCCAAAGGGGTGTTCACAATACGGCCGTAATATAATTCCGCCGGAGCATATTTAAGACCGACATGGTCTGCAATGTTCAAACAATACTGGATTTCATATAAACTATCTCCCCATTTACCTTGGCGTTCAGAAAAATACGCCCTCATGGAGCATTTCATTGTTTTTATAAATCTTCCAGCTACATTTGTTTCACCATGATACGGAGCCAACCTTATATGCTTAATTCCTAAACTAAACATAAAGGACTTAAAGGCATCAGACGTGAATACACTACTATTGTCTGAAGAAATACTCTCAGGGAAACCAAAGCTGCAGAACAATCCGTATAGTTTATAACTAATCGTTTTTAAGGTTCGAGCATCGTAAAACGACTAGCATTATCTACACAGATGAGGATAATTGGAATCTGATCATTGGATGGCAAAGGACCGACAACGTCCACCATCCAATTCTTATTAATCCTCTCAACTACTCTTGACCCTAAGGTTCCCATAACCTTCGTGTTTCTGCCTTTACTCTTTTGACAAATATCACAAGATTTTACAAACTCCTTTACTGAATCAACCAGGTTTGTCCAAGTATATCTTTTCATTATTTTATGCAATGTTCTATAAATACCCGAGTGTCCCCCAGTTAAACTGTCATTATGAAAATATTCTAGCATACTCCTCTGCAGACTATCAGGCGAATTTATAAGGCGAATTTATAAGGCCATTACCAATTTATAAGGCGAATTCACTGCCCTAGTTTTCTCCAAAAGAAAACCCTTTTCCAAACGAAAACCCTCAATATTCAAACCCGATTCCAAATCAGAAATAATTTTTATTAAATTAGGATCTTTCCTTTGTATAGCCTGTAAAGGCTCATTCAAAAAGGGAACATTCCAAAAATTTACCATCGCTAAATTCTTCCTCAAGAGCGACAATCCCACCTGAGAATCAATAATGTCGAACTCAAACGGATCATGCACCCTGGAGAAAAAATCTGAAACTTTATTTTCGGAAGTCCTTATATGATGGATCTTGAAACGAAAGTTTGACAATTGCTCTACCATTGGTCCATATTTTAACAAGCGTTTTGGATTATGCATAATCCAACTAAGAGATGCATTATCTGTGTAGACATCAAATTCATTTATCAAGTAATGCCGATATCGACAGATAGTTTTGATTAATGAAATAAACTCAATTTCATAGATAGAACGATGTCTATCAGCTTCTGATAGTTTCTTTGAAAAGAATGCTACTGGCCTAAGGTCACCTTTATCATCTCTTTGAGAAACACATCCACCAATCCCTTTTCCAGATCCGTCGACATTAACAACAAAACGTTTCGAAAGATCTGGTACCTTAAGCACCACATGATCTTCAAATAATCTTTTCAATTCATCCAACGCTAAATCAAGTTCTCGACCCCACACAAAGGGAACTTTTGGGGACCTCAATTCACTAATACAAGCTATAACCTCCTGCAGCCCAGGAATAAACCTGCTGAAATATGTAAAATATCCAGTTAACCTAAGAACACCCTTTCGATTACGCGGAGGTGGTATTTGTCGTACAGCAGAAATCCTTTCACTATCTATCTGAATATGTTCACCATCTACCATAAACCCCAAGTAAATTAACCTTTTCTTAAAAAGAATGTTTTATCAGGTGCAATTGTAAGACCCCTTCTTCTCAAACGCTCAAGTACCATTTTTATAGCTGCATTATGCTGTTCTTTGTTTTTATTGAATATCAGTATGTCATTAAAATACGTTTTAACACCAAACTCCTCAAGATCTCCTAACAACCTCTCCATAGGCCTTGCTAAAACAGAACTCCCTGTCTTAATTCCTACTGGGACTCTCCGATACCAAAACACCCTCCCTTTCGGAGTCACAATAGTTGATACATCCCTTGATTCTTCATCTATTTCTAGCTGATTGTAAGCTTTACGCAGGCCTATCTTACTTAACCAAGTGCAACCAGCTAAATTTGTTAAACATTCTTCAACACTAGGACCTGGAAAACTATCATCAATAATTTTATTGTTAACATCAACATAATTTCCAACAATCCTGTATGAACCTCCCCTGTTCTTCACGAGGAAACAACTAGAAGCAAGATCAGAGTAATCTTTTTCCTCCAAAATTCCCTGTTTAACCATATCATCCAAAATACCATAAAATATTTTTCTTTTGCTCAATGGAATATTGAAAGGTTTTTCCTTATAAGGTTTCTTATCCTTTAAATAAATCTTACATTTATAACCCTTAAGGCATCCTACCTTATTCGTAAGAACATCAGAATATTCATCCCTAATAGCCTGAACAAAAGTTTTAACCTCAGGGTCACTATCGCTCCAAAACTACTTTCTGATTCGTAATATCTTCACAGAAATTATTTTCCAACTCGATGTCATCACTCTTCTTGTCACTATCATGTTCACCAAAATCCTTATTTTCCGATTCACCACATCCATCGTTGATTTTATTGTTCATCTCGTAAAAACGTTCTGAAAATCCATCATCAAAGTCGGACGACCATTCCTCCGTGTTATACTTTCCTTCCAAACCAGGTAACGCAACCTTTCCTACTCTCTCTTTCTTATCTCTTCTAGTCTTCCTTGTCCGCTGAACCTTTGGGTTCAATGTTTTATTGAAAAATTGTTTTTAGTTAATTGGGAAGCGCCAATGTTTCCAGCATCTAAATCACTTTTGTTGTCTAGAACTTGTTCCCCTGCAGGTAAATCCAACGGAAGTTGTTCCTTTCTAAGTTCATCTAAGTCTGGAACTTCAATGTTGAACAAAATTTTCTCCACGTCGTCCAAACGTAAGTCACACTGCATTTCAACATCCTTAAATTTTTCAGTTTCTAAACAACGTCGTTGTTTCAATCTGTTAGATTCAGTTTTCAATACGTGAAACAAAACTGCACTCAATTTCGACGACGAAGACAAAGACGACGAACAATCATTTAAACCACCAATCAATAAATTAGTGGAACCTGAATCGGAAATCCATCTCAATCCTACTTTCTTCTTACCATCCCGCAGAAACAAACGATCATTAACAAAATCCAGATGTCCTTGGATTAATTTCAAATATGGAATTCCCAAGACTCAAGCGCAAGGCAACCCATCTACTATTCTGAGTTCAGCAATGACCGCTTCTCCCGCAACATTCACCTTTAAGCTCACCACCTGATCAGAAACAAAAAGTTCACTAAATGCGGATCGAATGCTAACTTCATCCACTTTACGAATCCTGTCTCGATGTAAGTTCAAAGAGCCAACAAAACTTTTCGATACCAAGTTAAAACTGCACCCAGGATCCATACAGAGTGACTGCATACTGTTTTGCACCCATCCATTCACGAAAGCAGTAACCTTTCCTTCAATCACATGGAATTCTTTGCATTGTCCCTTTGTTTGACCCTGCTGTTAAAATTTTGTTTTGCCTAGGGTATTTATCAAAAATATTTTAATCAGATTTATTTTTAATTACATTATTAGTACCTCTGATTGGATCACGATTATATCGAATTTTATTTTCACGAACATGCTGTAGTTCATTCTGCTCACTTGACATAAAACAATTTCTAGATCTTTAAAAATCAGTTTCTTTATGTCCTTTCGAAAACCTATCATTATTATTGAAATCAATCTTTGCTCTTTTGTACTGATAGTAATTCAAAATCCTTGACTTCAGCTCACTAACTGTCAGAGGAACTATATTCGAAAGGCATTTGAATACATAAGAAGGATTTAACCCTTCAACAATGATAGAGACAAGATTAGTTTCGCTTTGAAAACAATTCAAAATAGAAGCGCATAATACGATCGAGTCCACATATTCAAGTACGTTTTCATGAGATTACATCCTTCTAAACACCCGCTTACTGTTTAATTCTTCTTTCAAAACTCTCAAAACAAATCGATCTAAAATTGTCTTTGCTCTGATTCCAAGAAAGCTTCTTATTGTAACAAAACAAAACATATTTGTATAATTCACCTTTCGTTTTTAGCAGCAGATTACTCAAAATTACACTAATAGGTAAACCCGTGGTCTTTACAAGTTCTTCACATACTACCAACATGTCGAAAACCAAATAACCGTCTGCACCATCAATCACTGACTTTCCCATTCGTTCTATTAAAATCTTCGTTAAATTAGAAAAATTTAATTTATCGACTAACTCAATAGGAGGAGCCCGGCTCACTACCATAATTCAACAACAGGTCCAATAGGAACTTCCAAATTCCGAGCTCTAACTTCTTGAACATCATTAGCTAATGAAACATTTCGACCTAGCTGATTGTTGAAACATCTATCAACAAAAGGTTCTTGAAATCTTATGTTTCCTCGACGGAATAACCGATCTATTCACCAAAGACGTACTAAAATTGTACGGATATTGAACTCCAACATGTCCCGAAAATCTATTGTCATAACCTACAGAATTGTAAGGCACATAGTTACTAAATTCTCGAAAATAATGGTAGGGTGACCCTACATTTCCCTGAATGGAATTGAACCCAACATTACACGGCGTATGTTATTCGCCTGAGTAACTATTTCGCACATCAAAAACTTCAAACCGACTGCCATGAGGAGGAGTTAACTCCATATCTGATCTACCTAGTTCGCCAAACCGAGAATCTACAAATCCAGTACGATCTATTCTACAATAGTCTTCCTCCATTGGAGGAATGTCAATTACAAAAGAATCTTCCATGTCAGAAAAGGCACTCAAAAGCAATAAAATACACAAAAGTAGAAGCAACTTACAGGAAAAAGAATTCCTTAATTCAACAAATA
>JAGDQP010066607.1:0-11259 GCA_022664845.1 Lepisma saccharinum | reverse complement strand
TCACTGCAATAAGCCTCAAATTGGAATTTGAAGGCTCGGTTTGTCACGGTGCCGGCAATTTTGATTACTATTATAAAGGCTTTTTTACAGTCTCAGAAGGTAAATATCGGGTGGTATCCTAACTGGCACCTTGTGCGCTTCATTCGTAGTCAATCTTATCTTAAAAGTGATGCAGTGACGTACGGAGCGGCCGTAGCTCAGGGATAGAGCGTTGGCGTAGCATTCGGGAGGTCAGAGTGGGTTCGATCCCAGCGGCCGACCATCCTGACAGTGTTTCCTGTCACAACAGGCAAATGCCGGGATGGCATCTTCAACATAGACTCTGGCCGACACCTTTCCCTATACTTTTCCCTCCCCTATCCTGACCTGAGCCTTAGCTGCCTAGAGGCCATACAATTCAATTCAATTCATGTAGGGACGTCATTCCCCAGACGAGACAAGCTTAGGGCGCAACTACGGTTTTAAAAAACTGGAAGGATGTATAGTTTAATTTGTTTACCTATGCATATTTGTATAGAGTTAAATTATTAAACTGGCAAATAGGTTCTAACGTTAAAGTAGAATTTTGATTAAGCACCTTAGCAAACTTGAGACTTTCTAAGAATGGAACCTACAGTTTATGTTAAATTGGCATCTCAACACTATACCTTCAACCTACCCGATAAAGAGATAAATAATGTATATTAAACTCTTCTTAAAGACTGTGCATTTAGAAAAACGCTTCATAAACATAAAAATCACACTACTACTATATAAATTACCTGAGCCCCTTAATTTTGTTTAAAAAATAATGAGGAGGCACAAATAAAAATGACAAAGAATTTAATGTGAGCTATTCTTGGGGTGTAATAAGCTTGGAAAAAGTGTAAAAAAATGTACAGAATGTGAGATAAATCTGCTCCCTTAATAGTGCTGAAAAAGTGCTCGAAAACGCTAAAAAAATGTTCTTAGGATTATAGTGCTTTTATTATGTTCAAATAATGCGCTCGATTTATGTAGTACTTGTAATGGACCACATTCGAACACTTCACAGCACTTTATTACACAATTGGTATACTTTTGAAACACATTCCTGCTTTTGAAAGTGCCCTAAAAGTGTAAGAAAGTGTTTTTTTTTACAGTGTATGCTAGCACAACGAATTATTTAATAGTTGCTAAGACACTAAAATTAATTAAAACAATAAGCTATGTACCACAGATGAGATTTCCGTTAGTAGCTCAGAAGTTGATTTAAGAAATTGTGTAACTTCAAACATGTTTTGTGAAACTTTACTTTTGTAACTAATAATGATTTCAGTGTTGACACTTGAAGCATAGTTTATGCATTTTGGAGAAAAGTTATTCAACACAGGCGTTGGTTTTAGGCAGACATAAAATAAAGCGGACTATTTCGTACATATTGTCATGGTTTATATGCTTTTCTTTGACTTCAGTGAATAGTTCAAGTCAACGCTTATTAACCTGGATGTATTTCGCTCTGATACTTTATCACAAGTTCATACTGCCAGATACACGAAAACTGGATGAAGTGTTTGTTATCTAGTTCATGCTTGATAGATTTAGTTTGTATATTTGACCATGTTGGCACTGAAGACAGAGAAGCTGAGTGGAAAAGTTCAATTTGAAGCTGTTTGAAGTTCATGATCATTGTCCTATGTACTGAGCTCATGTTTCATGGACGTCACACGCAATAATGATCTGTGTTTTCTTTCACCAACCCATCATTTTGATATTGAATTTTGACAGAATATGGAAGAAACAAATTATCTTTTTAGGAAACAAAAAATTGTTCTAAATAGTTGATTGTTCTCAGAACTTCCAAATATGATGCACAATATAGTATATGAACTTTTCGTGCAATTAATATGAACTACGTCACATTTTTAGTGCATAATATATGCACTTCTGGTGAACTGATACACAATTTATGCACAAAAAGTTCACTTAATATTGGCAAGTGTACTAAAAGTGACCTCAAAACGAAGTGTAGATAATGTAAACTACAGTAAATATGAACTTAATGTGTACAAAATGTGCACTGTGGTACAGAAGCTAAGAAAAAGACACATTGAGCACACTAAAAACTCACATTTTTTCAATAGGTTCATATAAAGTTCACATGCGTTCACTTAAATTTCATTTTTGGTGAAGTTTTTGTGTACTTTTTGTGCCAAGAGATGTTCAGTGAAGGTAAAACTTGAGCGCTAAACTACTTTCACGCAGTGAAGTGCACGAAAAAAAATGTATGGGCCAGTATAGTAACTTTTGACTTCAGCCCATCACGATTTGACCTATACACCTACTTAAAATCCACAAACATCCATGCCCCAGGAGGGATTCGAATCCACTAATTGCGAGTCACTTGCCTAACGCCTTCGGACTTAAACCGTGCGACTACCTGGTCAGTAGGAGTGCACTGAGATGTCAACTCCACTTTCGCTTGAAAAAAATCGGGACAGTTTCGAGTCCTCCATATTTTCGGGGGACAGCTGGACAGACAGATGTAAAGTGGGACTGTCCTGCCCAAAGCGGGACTGTTGGTCACCTTCTTGAGTAATTTTATTACAGTTGCTTGTTGCTGGAAATATAGTTTATGAAACTACTGCTTGACAGCATTGAAGATGGGGATATGAGGGTTCAATCTGTCAGGTATAAGCAGCAACTCAATTCTGAATTGTTTACACTGAAAAACTCCTGGCACAAAAAGCACAGAAAAACTTCACCAAAAATGAACTTTATATGAACACATGTGAACTTTATGTGAACTACTGAAAAACTGTGAGTTATTTTTGTGTTCTCAATGTGTCTGTTTATTGGCTTCTTACCCTTAGTGTATATTTTGCACACATTAAGTCCATATTTACCAAAGTTCACATTATCTAGAGTTCGTTTTCAGATCGTACATTTGGCAGTATTAAGTGAAGTTTTTGTGCATTAATTAGGTATCAGCACACCAAAAGTTCATATTCTGTGCACTAAAAATGTGGCGTAGTTCATATTAATTTCACTTAAAGTTCATATGTTATGCACCAAAAATGTGGTAAAACTGGAACATATTGTGCACTGTTTTCTGGAGATACTCTGCACTTTAAGTGTACTTTGCTTTTTCAATGAACTGAACTTGACTTCGTTTAGTGCAGGAAACTAATAATTGGTGGTTGGTGTTTTCCAATTTTCGTTATATCGAATTCATATCGATATTTGAAAAATAATGGAAATTCGGTATTTAAATTTGCTGATATATTTGATTTATCGAAACTTTTAGTTCAATATTGTGACTTTCCGGTTCGATATTTCGGTTTCGTATTTTCTTTTCTTAACCAGTCCCATCTATCTTACGTAAACATTCATACAGGCTTACAAAATACATTTCTCAAGCATTTAACCAAAATCTTACAATACGTACAACATAGCAGGAAATACATTTTGGTGCAACTGATCCGGAGGCCTGATCACGGGAACGTATATGAATATACTGTTTACGATTCATTTTTTTGATAAACAAGAAGACACACGCAAGGTTTTATACATGGAGATCCTTTAATCAGGAACAGCCAAGGATGTGTTTAGAAGGGATATTTTATAAGGCCCTAGATGAAACACTGTGGATAAGACACTAGATGAAATAGACTATCCTAGGAAAATACATAGTTTGTATAAGACAGCGAAACCTTTGTGTCAGTGCAGTGCGTGCTTACATATGTTGTTTATCATTATGCCAAATACCCAATAACACGAAATAGTGCCATTTGAAAAATCTAAACGGGACAACCCGGTGAGATCGTGTTTTCACACCACTATCCACTATGTCGTTAGTAATAAATTTACGAAAAGAAATTTTTCATTCAATGCATCATTTGTGATTTGAGAATTATTCATTTTCTTCCCATCGTTAGGCGCCGATTTCGAACCCCAAGTTGGAAATGCTGTATCTCCCAAACAAAGTGATATTTCACCCATGTTCATAGGAACAATTTTATTTGTTTTCATGTCAGGTATCACCTCCGGTGAAGTAACGCACTTTGTTCTGAAACATCAATATTGCCTTTATTTAACTTCAATAAATTTCGAGGTTTTGCCCCCCCCCCCAGTCTCACTCCCCTTCATCCATCGCACTTCAATTTTTTGTATTCTCCATATCTTACCATGCTTTATCAGATGCATTATGGTTGATTCGGATTTAAGCGACAACATATCGTGACCCTCCCTTTATAGAACTCACTACCAAATTCGATGTTTTAAAATTTCTGGGAGGAAACGGGAGAACATTGAGTAAACGCACGCACACGGTTTTTGTCCCTCACAAAGCCCACATGACACGAACCAGGATGGAACCGAGGACCCCACGCACCAGAGATGAGAGCTCTACCACTAAGCAACCATGACTCCTTGGTATTTCATATTTTATATTTCTGGATGTATTTCAATATTTCGGTTTGATATTGAGTTCGATACTCAGTAAGCCAAATGCCGAACAAGACGAGGTATAGTGGGGCCGCCATCGGAAATAGACGGAACCCCGACTAGTAGTCGGGAAATAATTGGGGGAAGGTAAGCATAGAAGCGTTTGGTAGTCGGGCCATTTCCAGGTCGCAGTCGTTCACCCGACTTTCTGGCATAGGGTCGGAACCCAGCCAATCCCCACTACCCCGTAGACACCGGCTGCTTGTCGGTTAATTCAAACCCCGGCGTCGACTCGACTTTCGCCTACCAAATGCCGCTGTCGGGCCTACGTCACCTGGCTTGTTGGGATATTTCGGTTAAATATTGAGTTTCATATTTCGATTCTAGATTTCGATATTTGAATTGGATATTTTAGTTCGATATTTCAATATATCGTTAAGTATCTATATTGAAAAATTATCAAACTTCGATATTGAATTTCAAATATGGAACACCTCTAATACCAAAACGGACTAAGTCAAATTTTAAATCAAGTTGGGTTGTGCCGTATATTTGCTAAGAATTAGTGTTTATATCATTCCAATTATCAAATCACATAAGCTTGTAATTTTTTTAGCCTAAGGTCCAAAAGCCGCAATTATTGTAAAAACAGGGCGGACATCTTTGTTTCTTACATCTGTGACTCTAAAATCATTTATTACTATGGAAAACCCGAAATGTAGTTAGTCCGTTTTGGCACGTAACCATACAATTGAAGACCTGAATTGCAAAACATTCCAAGTCCACCGGAGTGTTTTTTAGGAGGAACAAGAAACAGTCCAAGGACTTGGGATTTTATTCTATTCAGTTGAAATTATTTTGTATTGAAAAAAGGTTTTGAGTTGGAGTTAGGATGTAATATTATGCAAGTGGAACATAGATGCCGGCGAACAGAAAAAATGAAAATAGTAAAAAACTGACTTGCGATTTTATGCAATTCAAGTCTTCAATTGTCTTCTTTCAGAAGGGACGGTATTGGAAATAAGACAGCAATTTTTTCCTTACAATTTTTCTCACTGATATTTAATTTCCACGTAACTTTTGCACCATTGTTTTTGGTAGTTTATTTCCATTCTACAATAATAAATTTGCTTTTCGCCTACATCGGTACCAATACATAATTAATTCCTGTAATGGCTTGGTGTTCTTTCATTTTAACACTCAATCCATTCAGATATCTATCAAAATGCCTGAAGACAAAGCTCCTATCACGCAAAATGCTGATATGGAAGAGACACCTTCGATAGCATAAATAAAAATATTTCCACAAAAGTGCTTTTAATTTCATTTTCTGAACAGTAATGGAATTTTGGATCTCCCAGCTTCTTACAGTGAAGTCTTAAATTTCGTTTAAAATGAAAATTTAAATATTGTGTTTTACAATGAACACCTAATGTATTAGAAGATATCACCAAAGAAATCTTTGAAAATATATTTCACATTTTCAATTCTCTCTCCTTTCTCATGGAAAGAGTTGTTCTAAAACATCTTTTTTATGTCTAATTTTATTTTTTACTCTTTTGCAAAAGAACGAATAAGAGAGGTACAAATGATGCACGGATATAGATAATTAAAAAAAGAATAAAAAAGGATTTTAAAAAACTCACTTTTTAAGTAAAGACAAATGAACTAAAAAGTAAAAAGTGATAAATTTATGAATTGGAAAATAAAAGCATGGGTGCTCTTAGATATTATGTTTTTATAATAAGGAAACAAGAGCACCCACGCTTTTGTTTTCAGATTCATAAATTTATCATTTTTTACTTTTAGTCCATTTTTCTTTGCTTAAAAAGGCGTGTTTTTAAAAATCTTTTTTATTTTTTTCTATATTAAGAGCTTTGCACACCCAGTTCCTAAAGTGTTCTACAACCAGTCAAAACCCAACATCATTGCAGGCTAGTATTTATTTTAGGATAAAGAAGTCTATATTAAATAATTATTTTTTAATTAATTACAGTTAACTGGATTATTCTCTCGTATATCTAATGATTGAATATTGTATTGTCATCGGAAGCAAGCAAGTTTACAAAATTTTAAAGAAATCGGATCATGAAAAGTGAGTTAAAATCAATTACAAGATTTGTACCAGAGGTGAAACATAATTACAGAGTAAGTTAATAAAAAATAAATTAAAATGTAATAAAAAACTCCCTTTTTTAAGATGAACTAAAAATTAAAAAATAATAAAGTTAATTAATCTTATGAATCGGAAAATAAAAGCGTGCGTGCTCTTAGATATGATTTTATGATAAGGTAGGCAAGAGCATCCACGCTCTTATTTTCCGATTCATAAGATTAATTCAATTTATTATTGTTTACTTTCTAGTCCATCTTGAAAAAGCGTGTTTTTTTAAAATATATTATTATTATTCTTTATGTAGAATAGACGAATATAAAACTCCCTGCGAGATAGGCAACCCAAACTTCACACAATAGCTGCGGTATTGCGAGCATTTAAGGATAATTTCCAATTAATTAATTAATTACAGTTAACTGGATTATTCTGTCGTATATATAGTGTTTGAATATTGTATTGTCATCGGAATCAAGCAAGTTTACAAAGTTTCAAAGAAATGGGATGATGGGAAGTGAGTTAAAAATCAATTACAAAGTTTGTACCAGAGATGATTACAGAGCAAGTTAATATAAAGCGTGTAAAAATATTTGTCTCTTAGATGAAATGTATCGGTGCAGAATTTTGGAAGTGGTTTGATGCATTTTATACATGCATGCGTATATATGTTCATAGATACATACATACGTATACATACAACATAGCTTCAGGGATGTGTTCCTTAGATGCAGACAAGAAAATAAATGTTTGTGAACATAGGAGCAAAACACGTTTTTCGAATTATAGCTTGCGAGACGCATGATGTAAACTAGAATTTGCTATCCTTCGTAAAGTAGTTTCCTTCAGCACAAGAAACTGTTTGACACAAGAGGTAATATTGTTAATTGGACGTTGGAGAAACCATGCAATCAAATCAGAGCTACCACAAAGATGCACTACGTGTATGGTTTGGCAGATAACAATGCAGTAGAGGTTCGTCGTTTGTATTAGATAAGATTCCCACTTCCCAGACCGAAGACATTTCTGGATCACAAAACATTTGAAAGTATTCATCACCGCGTGTTTGAACATTGAACTTTTGCACCGCATGCTGTTGAAAGAGGACGCCCACGAACTTCGACGCCTGAGGAGGAGGAGTTTCTGGATGTTGTGACTGCGACTCCTGCAATCAGCATATAACTGTTAGCAATTCAAGATCAACTATACGTGATAATTGCAGGAACGGCAGTCCTATCCGCACCGCTTGCAATGTATACAGTCCTTATCTCCAGCAGAATACTCTGCGCACATAATGTTCTGTCAGTGAGTTTTCTAGCAATGTGGTACAACTCCTAATTTTCCTACTCAAGTAGTATTTACGGACGAAGCATAGTTCAGAAAAAATGAATCATTACCCTTCACAATCAGCATGCATGGTCAGAAGAAAATCCCCATATAATTATTCCCTCACATAACCAACAGTGGTTTTCTCTCAACTTCTGGGTCGGTGTTTCGGTAATACTTTATTGGAACGCTATGTATATACTTGCAAACAAACTTACGGGGTGGGCGTACGCTCAATTTCTGCTAAACAACATTTCTAATTTCTTGAACGACGTTCTACTGATTATGCGTGATGGCGCTCGTGCTCACTTCAGTCATATTGCCCGCATGTACGTGAATCCACAGTATCGTGGTAGGTGAATAGCCAGAGGTGGACCAATTGCCTGACCTGCACGCTCCCCGAAGTTAAGCCAACTGGATTTCTACTTGTGGGGTTATTGAAAACCATTCGTGAATTCGTCTCTGGTGCCTGATGTGGACATTCTCCGTAGTCGTTTTGTGGTAGGTTGGAGAATCTTTGCGGGAGAATCTAAAACGTCGAAGTCCAGACTTTATTGAGGCAGGAGGTATATATTTTGAACATCTTCCCTAGGATAACGTGACGAACTCAGTGTCATAGACAGACCTTGAAAATCCCGGAAAAAAGTCATTCCCAGACACCTTCAAAGAAACATTTTTCATTTTTCTTGTATAATCGAAATAAGCCATCATTCAAGCTATTGCCGTGTATTTTGGAGACACCCCGTAAGGCCTACGTATAAGACGGAATTCCGTAGGAATAAAGAAAGATGAGATACGTAATCACCGCTATCCAATCGGGCAATGAAATGTTTTCTAGCTGATGAGAATTTTCTCTTCCCTGCTTGTTATGCAACCATGTAAATTTTAATAATAATCGTTCGGCAGATGAAATCGGTTGGAGATATCGACTTGCTGCAAATGAATTATTGTTACCTGCTGAAAATTCGTTCCATTCATGCTCATTTGAGCCATATTTACTTCAGAAAATTTCTGGGAATCCTCTACTGTCTTTGAGAAACCATTGCACACTCCTTGCTATTTTTTTTAATAATTATTTTTTTTCATAGAGCAGGTTTAAAGTCTTCGACGATAACATGCCGCATCAGTTCTACTATTAGTGGTATCGGCATTATAATACTCTAAAATTCGTTTTCTCATGCTTTCTTGTATCTCCGAAACACGGCAGAATTTCCATCCAGGTGACTTTTATTTCTTCATTTTTCGATGTAGCCCTACTATCATATCTCCAAGTTTATGGGCTGGATTCGTCTTTGTTAATGACAATATGGATTAGTTATGTTTTACTTCCATGAAATCTACAGCGTATTTCAATTTATTTTTATAGAATACAGTAATTAGACTTAAATCTGTTGTATTATTCTTAACAAATAAACAAAAAGATAAATTCCCAGTAACATGCACTTAAGTGCATCGTATGAGACGTTTGGATATTCGTCTGGCGGACAGAAATATCAGAAATCTGAGTTTTATTGCTCAAATCTTGCGGTTGAATCATTGATCAATTTATATAGGACTGCATACTACCATTCAAAGAATAATTTAGTATGCAGTCCTGTAATTGGTTTTAAAATGTTGTTTAGCAAGACAAAATTGTACAAATTGTAGAAATATGTTGAGAAGAATGCTGCCCGGCAATAGTACTGTCACAACTCAAAAAAGCTATTTTTGAGAAAATCGAAATTGAATCGTTTGATGATTTTGTAAGTTATATTGAAAAACAAGAAAGACTGGCAACAGAATACTGCTTGAACAGTTTTACATTTCAAAGTTTTCTCTTGCTGACCATCGGTTCTTATTGTGAGATTGTGTTTATATAAAGTAGTGCCAGTATTGAGGACGGATACAAATATTGACTGGGGTGTTGGAATACTGGCAATAAACCAGTATTATTACTCACGTGGCTTGTAGAAGAGAAACGGTTATGAGACTTATGCTGACAGAGACAGTATAGTTTGAGGAGTCCTAATATGTAAATAATTCAAAATTGACAAATTTTGAGTAGTGTCAGTATTATTGCCAGACAGCGGTTATTGCCGGACAGCGAATCGTACACTTATATACTGTAACTGTCCATTTAAGTAAATATAGTTACGTTATTGTGTTGTGTTTTGACATAATCTTCATACACTGTGTAGTGTATGAATAGAGTTTACTTAGTTCCATATTTCTTTTATTACAGGTAAGGGCCAGGAGCATGATACATTGCTGATGAGCCTAGCAGCTTCCCGTGAGAGTATGTAATAAGTGACGATAAAAATTGCATTAATATGTTGACAATGTTCAAACTACGTTCTTTGCAGTACTTTTCTAATCATTTTACTAATACATTGTGAATTATAAGTCCAGTCACATTTTGAAACATCATTTTTCTACATTATTATAATTTATCTATCAATATGCTGCAAATCCGGATTTGTATCATGAAGAGAAAGCCGAACAGAAATGATTATGCATATGCTTTACGCAAATGTGGACATACTGTCTCACATCATTCACATTATAATCAAATATTAAATACAGAAAACGAAATCTCTTTTAAATTTATAAAGAAATAGCAAATCAAGTTCTATCATATTTTATCACTTGATATCTAAGATTTCTTTTCGTCACAAAATGTAATATGTTATGAAAAACTCTTCTTTCAAGAAATGCGTTAATGCTGTTTACCTTATCTGCTATTATTAAACATATTTCACATACATTTTGCGCTTGCTGAATACCAATTGAAATTGCCACAAAAATGCTTCAGTATTTTACTTTCCTGCCTGAAAAATTTGACAGGAGAGGATGTCTTACACGGGGAGCTAAATATAGATTATTCGTACTATTTTTTGGAGAAAAAAAAAACACACATCGTGTTTCAGTCAATATAAGAAAAGTTTTATCCTTAGCTAAATAGGTCATACGCTTCATTCTTCTAAAGTAAACGAATTGAAAGAAAATCTGAATAAGCAAGCGTTTCTTTTTCTTTTCTTTTATCGTTCCCGGTTTTCATATTGTGGAATGTTTCCCGTGAAAACTATTTTCAACCCACAAACTGCATCATCGAATATTTCAAATCTTTCCACAAAGAAGAGTTGGGAGCTACGAGATCTGTGTAGATAAAGACGAAAAAAGTATGACATGATGTGACATATTGAATCTGGGATTTACAGCCACGATTGACAAATTAGTTCAGTTTAGACGGTGGTTCTTTATCAAGAAAGTGAATCAAGTCGTTGCAGATGAAGAAAATATTTATGAAGATGCTGAGATACAAGGTCTAGTAGGAGATAGTTTTTTCCAAAAAAGAGTTGAAAATGAGATATAATTAACAGTTCTGACGCCTAATTGTTTTTAAGAAGACAAAATTGGATAAAACTTCAAAGTAATAATGT
>JAGDQP010066606.1:715-11259 GCA_022664845.1 Lepisma saccharinum | reverse complement strand
ACATACCAAATGCATCCTCAGAATGGCTAGCCTTTAGTTTTTTTGCAGCCAATATTATACTAGCAATGGTAATGCTATGAAATTCAAATTTACCCTGAAAATTTGGGAGTATCACATTATTTATTTGATTTATCCTATTTATACCGTGTTGACCAAAATTGTTTTCCACTGCTTTCACAAAATATTCATTTAAGGCATCAGCTGGTATTTCAATATTTTCATTATCTTTCTTGCGACTACCTTCTTTGTTTATTATTGTCCAAGCCTTGGAATTTTTCTGTTTTGCTTCCTTTATTTTTTTATCATTGTACTCTATCTTTGCCTTTACAATTTGTTTTCTATAATATTTTTTTAATTCTCTAAACTTAAAATTTGCATTAGGGTTTCCCAATTTTATCTGTATATACCAATACGCTAAGGCTTTCTTCACTTTTAGTAACGACAAGGTGTACCGATTCGATATATTCGATTTTTTCTGGTTAATTTTACTCTTACATATCATAGGACAATGAATTTCCATACCAGTCTGACTGGTTTCTAGAAAAGTCTTCCATGTAATATCTAAATCCATGTGTTTACACAAAATTATTTCAAAATCTTCAGATTCCAAAAAATTTCTAAAATCAAGAATATTACCAACATGTAGTCTTCTAAACGTTATCGTGGTTTCTTTGTCATTCAAATGATTAATTCCAATATTAGTTTTATAAATCACCCAAAGTGCAAGTGATCCGCTATAGGAGGAGATATAGTGTCACAGTGTAATTTACCAGTACATGAATTAGCAGAAATGACATTATCCAGACATGCTTTGTTATGAGTAGGTAATCTATTCATATATGACCAATTAAGTGATTTAAGAACTGTGTTAAAATTTTTAACTTTAGGTAATTCAGCCTTTAAAATATCAATATTTACATCCCCGACAATTATTATTTCATAGTCATTATACCCAGAAACTTTCTCATACAATTTTTCAATTCCGTCATTAAACACATCAATATTAGAATCCGGTGTACGGTATAGCACAATTACAATTACTTTTAAACTCTTAAATCTAGTACTAACAACCTCAAATTCTTTAGGTTTACATAACGTAGACATATCCATGTTCACATAATCAGTAATAACATCTCGTCTTATATACAGTGCAACACCTCCATAATTTGAATCTGGCCTACTATAATAGTTAAGTAACTTATAGTTACTAGGTTTAAATATCTCAATCATGTCTGCATTTAGCCAGTGTTCATTAATGGCCAATAGTTGTACTGGGAATTCATTTAAAAGCAAATCAATTTCAGCTATCTTATTGGTGATTGACTGAACATTTATAAGTACAATTGACATAACATTTTCCAACATACAATTTTCATATTCAATGCACTTTATCCCTTTTAAATGTGAAATACAATGTTCGGCATTAGTTAAAGGGTTAGAGATAATATTCGTTTCAAGTATCTGCAGCCTATTTACTGCAGAATTCGCTATCAGTTTCCCTGATCTATCCAAGTTAGGGGGATCTTTTGTTGTCTTTCTTTAATTTCTTTTAACATTTACTAGATTAACTTCTTCCAATAATCGTTCACACATATATATTTCCCCAGATAATTTAGGTGCATTCCATGGTTTGTATGGAACCTTTTTCCTATATTTTCAATATCAATTATCTTCAGACATTTAAATTTGTTCATTAGACTTTTGATCTTATTATTAGCCTTACTTATTTCCACATTTACGATCGACTATTTCGATAGGTCATAACGTGTGGGAATAGTGAATAATATTATTATTTCCTGGGCATGTAACACCATATACCTGTTTAGTTGTTTTATAAATATCTCCGCTTCGTTACGATAAATATCATTAGCACCCGCTATTACTACCTTAATTTCAGTTCTATTTTCCATTTTACTTGTGGTTTCATTTCCAGATGAATTTATGTCCAATATTTCTAGCGCACCAGCATTTGGTTTAATTAATCCCACTACATTTAACATGCCTAACCTTTTAAGTATTTGAGATAGTCCTTTACCATGACTGTCCGCAGTTATATTAACTTGCACGTGGTTTAGTGATGTTGGATCGATCCCTACTCTTACACTTCTATTTGTGTGTTTTATAGATTTAACCCTTTTTTGTTTAGGATTCATTACCATTGAATGCGAACCTTCTTTATTTTGAGTAATAATTTTACTCTCCTTACTTTTAATAAGCATTTCAATTGCATTTAAGCATTTGGCTATTGGCTCAATTTGGACCTGTATCTCTTCGATATCCTTGTTAGGATCTTTATTCTTTTTGTTGACATTTATGTCAATTTGTGGATTTTTTACACTTTCGTCCATTACTCTATGTTGTACTATTTTATCGTTAACAATACGTATCAGCTTATCTTCCAAGGTTTCAATACCTAAATCTAAACTTAAGATATTTGTTTGAGTATCTTTATCTTCCATACTCGGAGAGGATGCTGTCAGGTTTAATTCAACCTGTATATTTTTGTCTACTTTGTTGGTATTTGTATTCACTTCCATTTTTTTTGGATATTCACGAATATAATTTTTCTCACTTATAGCACCAGATATTGAATTTTCTTGTGTGAGTAATGCAGTTTTTATGTCATCCAACATTCTAATTGATTTTTCAAACGAGTTCATTTCTATTTCACTTTCCTCGTCTTTATCAATAGCACTATTTACTTGATTTCCTTGTATGAATGACTTATTAAGTATTGAGATCCTCGAATTCATTTGACTACTTTGTCTTTCTACAGTAGTTATTGGGCTATTGAAATCAATACCATCAAAATCATCACAGTATTGTAACAAATTATTTCCTCGATTTGGTGTACTGTGATTCATTTTGATTCAAAATGTACATATATTAATAAATATGATAATCAATTTCAGTTATATTTACTTATAAGTGGCTTCTCCCTGTGAAAAACAATATGATTCACATTTAATGGTTACTTCCTGGGATAAACTAGGCAAGTCTTAGCAGTATTTTTACACTGCAATGGCTTCTTACCTGGTGTAATATAATACAGTCTAATATCACGTTGATGGATTCACCCACAAAACAGATTCACATTAAAAAGGCTTTTCTCCTTGTATGTCATTCACATTTAAAGGGTCTCTCACCATCAGCAGGAAACTTTTTACATTAAAAAGGCTTCTCACTATTAAACCAATATATTCTCTTCATATATATATTTTGTACCAATGTTTATACTAATTAAAGCCAACAATTTACAAAACACACAAAACAAAAATGGCTTTGATATCTCAATTTGCGACGGAGATAATGACGTCAAAAAAAGTTATTGGCAAAACACGTGCTTTTTAAATGAAACTTTTTTCATGCACCTGGGGTGTATCTCAAGAATGAGATGAGATACGAGAAAAATGATAGAGTACAAAAATGCGTAAAAATTAAGATTGATTGCGAGTAAATCACCCGTAAAAGCATAGATTGAATATTTGACAAGAAAATCTTCAAAATCCCTAATATAAGGTCATAATTTTATAAATTCTTGTTATTAACCTCGTAACACACCACAATTAATCACAAATTTCACTCAAATTCCACCCATAATCAACCAGAATGAGATTATGATATTTAAAACACACACTTCACACGCTCGCCCTAGCCAAAATACCAAGTTATAGACTCCAACGGTAAGGATAAACATAGGAGGTATCACCTGAAGTTGGAAGTCCGAAATCGAAAATCTGAAATCGATTATCGCTGGTTATACACCCAGGTGT
The DNA here is from genome assembly GCA_022664845.1 of Lepisma saccharinum. Lineage (NCBI taxonomy): Eukaryota > Metazoa > Arthropoda > Insecta > Zygentoma > Lepismatidae > Lepisma > Lepisma saccharinum. Next base: position 7,486 of record JAGDQP010066606.1, on the reverse strand, counting down.
ATAATGCAAATGGCTCTCATGCAAATGGCCGCCTTAGTAAAATTATTTATAAATTTAAAATTGACAAAGAATATTTTCTGCTGACTTTCATTAAGTAAAAACGGAAAACTTAATGACTCCAATTGACGTAAACACAAAAACTAATTCCATACCATCACTGTAATAAGGTATTTAGTGTGCACAACACTAAAAGCTCCTTGAATCCCATGCGCCACATTGCCGTCTTGTTGAAACAAGCGATTTTACAAGGTTTGTTTACATGCAATAAAATTTAATGTTCGACCACTAGCACTGAACCAATTTTTAACATTCCTTCAGCAAACCCTTCACTGAAACTTTGTACAATTTACTTTGTAAAATTTTGATAAAAAACGTGTAATAACCAGCAACAAACACTAACATACGGGAGCTATGACTCTTGCTGTGTCCGCATTCTCAACCGGAACTCATTGTTCGGTTACAGTCAAATTCGCATTGGAACATTCTCGGTTTGAATTGGTAAACATTGGGAACAAAGCTTAGATTATTATATTCACTTGATGCCCTTGTATTGACATTTATGTGTTCTAATCTACAATGAATTGTGAAACTATTAAAGCTCAACTAGCAGTCATATCGTTTGAGTTATTTGCCAAGATATTTCATGAACTACGTCTTACAAGAGTTCTATTCTACAAAAAATGCATTGTATTTGGTAAAGAAAACACTATTTAAACTTTATTAGCATAAAATTTTAAACAGCATATTACAATCGCATTAAGATAGTTCTTTTACTTACGTTCCAGCAGAAATTGGTTAATTTCATATAATCCTTATAAGTTGTAGTCAAATTGAAAGAATTGTTGCTGGGTGATTAACTATTTCGCCCGTAACAATGCCCTACAATGGAATGCCTATTGTTGTACAATGCGTTTATATTACTAACGTTATTCAATGAAGTATTGAGAAACTGATTGATTTCGAGCTCAAAACGACATCTTATTACGCCTGTCTTGTCTGATCATGTAATAAATAACTAACATAAAACACCAGAAGTTTCATTTTAATAGCGCCGCTCTGAAAATTGATTAGCGCTGCGAATTTGATTCTCTCAACGGAAATTCGCTGTAGTACTTTAACAGAAAATCGAGTACAGTTCATTGATTTCTTTCCATGTCTTGTTGTACCGGTGAGATCATGTGTGTTAAAATCGTGTTTGTTAAAATGTTACAGTTAAATTCGCTTTGTAACATTGTGGGTGTGAAATGGCAAGCTTTAGAAACAAAGCTTAGATCATTATAATCACTTGATGTCCTTGTATTGACATTTATGTGTTCTAATCTATAATGAATTGCGAAAATATCAATGCTCAACTAACAGTCATATCGTTTGAGATTTTTGCCAAGATATTTCATGAACTACGTCTTAGACAAGAGTTCTATTCTACAAAAAATGCATTGCATTTTTTTAAACAAAACGCAATTTCAACTTTTTTAGCTTAAAATTAGAAACAACATACTACAATCGCATTAAGATAGTTCTTTTGCTTACGTTTCAGGAGAAATTCGCTAATTTCATATAATCCTAATAAGTTGTAGTCAAATTGAAAGAATCGTTGCTGGGTGATTAACAATTTTCCTATTAACAATGCCTTACAATGGAATTCATATTGTTGTACAATGCATTTATATTACTAACGTTATTCAATGAAGTATTGAGAAACTGAATGATTTCTAGCTGAAAACGACATCCTATTCCGCTTGTGTTGTCTGACCTTCTAATAATTAACTAACATAAAACACCAGAAGTTTCATTTTAATAATACCACTCTGAAAATTGTAGTGCTGCGAATTTGAAGCTTTTAATGGTAATTCGCTGTAGTACTTTCAGCGCAAATCGAGTACAGTTCATTCAAATCGTTCCGGGTCTAGTTGTACCGGTGAGATCATGTAAGTTAAAATCGTGTTTGTTAAAATGTTACAGTTAAATTCGCTTTGTAATATTGTGGGTGTGAATTGGCAAGCATCAGAAACAAAGCTTAGATCATTATAATCACTTGATGTCCTAGTATTGACATTTATGTGTTCTAATCTACATTGAATTGCGAAAATATCAATGCTCAAATAACAGTCATATCGTTTTAGATTTTTGCTAAAATATTTCATGAACTACGTCTTACAAGAGTTCTATTCTACAAAAAATGCATTGCATTTTGTAAACAAAACGCATTTTGAACTTTATTAGCTTAAAAGCACAAATAACATACTACAATCGCATTAAGATAGTTGTTTTACTTACGTTCCAGCAGAAATTGGCTTGTTTCATATAGTCCTTATAAGTTGTAGTCAAATTGAAAGAATTGTTGCTGGGTGATTAACAATTTTCCAATTAACAATGCCCTACAATGGAATTCATATTGTTGTACAATGCGTTTATGTTACAAACGTTATTCAATGAAGTGTTGAGAAACTGATTGATTTCGAGCTCAAAACGACAACCTATTGCGCTTGTCTTGTCTGATCTTCTAATAATTAACTAACATAAAACACCAGAAGTTTCATTTTAATAATACCAGTCTGAAATTGTAGTGCTGCGAATTTGATGCTCTCAATGGTAATTCGCTGTAGTACTTTAACAGAAAATCGAGTACAGTTCATTCATTTCTTTCCATGTCTAGTTGTACCGGTGAGATCATGTGTGTTAAAATCGTGTTTGTTAAAATGTTACAGTTAAATTCGCTTTGTAACATTGTGGGTGTGAAATGGCAAGCTTTAGAAACAAAGCTTAGATCATTATAATCACTTGATGTCCTAGTACTGACATTTATATGTTCTAATCTACAATGAATTGCGAAACTATCAATGCTCAATTAACAGTCATATCGTTTGAGATTTTTGGCAAGATATTTCATGAACTACGTCTTACAAGAGTTATATTCTACAAAAAATGCATTGAATTTGGTAAACAAAAAGCAACTTCAACTTTATTAGCTTAAAAGCACAATTAACATACTACAATCGCATTAAGAGAGTTCTTTTACTTACGTTCCAGCAGAAATTCACTAATTTCATTTAATCGTTATAATTTGTAGTCAAATTGAAAGAATCGTTGATGGGTGATTAACAATTTTTGCAATTAACAATGCCCTACAATGGAATGCCTATTGTTGTACTACGTTTGTATTACTAACGTTATTCAATGAAGTATTGAGAAACTGATTGATTTCGAGCTCAAAACGACATGTTATTACGCCTGTCTTGTCTGATCATGTAATAAATAACTAACATAAAACACCAGAAGTTTCATTTTAATAGCGCCGCTCTGAAAATTGATTAGCGCTTCGAATTTGATTCGCTCAACGGTAATTCGCTGTAGTACTTTAACAGAAAATCGAGTACAGTTCATTCATTTCTTTCCATATCTAGTTGTACCGGTGAGATCATGTGTGTTAAAATCGTGTTTGCTAAAATGTTACAGTTAAATTCGCTTTGTAACATTGTGGGTGTGAAATGGCAAGCTTTTGAAACAAAGCTTAAATCATTATAATCACTTGATGTCCTAGTATTGACATTTATGTGTTCTAATCTGCAATAAATTGCGAAACTATCAATGCTCAACTAACAGTCATTTCGTTTGAGATTTTTGCGAAGATATTTCATGAACTACGTCTTATAAGAGTTTTATTCTACAAAAAATGCATTGCATTTGGTAAACAAAACGCAATTTCAACTTTATTAGCTTAAAATCATAAACAACATACTACAATCGCATTAAGATAGTTCTTTTACTTACGTTTCAGGAGAAATTCGCTAATTTCATATAATCCTAATAAGTTGTATTCAAATTGAAGGAATCGTTGCTGGGTGATTAACAATTTCGCACGTAACAATGCCTTACAATGGAATGCATATTGTTGTACAATGCGTTTGTATTACTAACGTTATTCAATGAAGTGTTGAGAAACTGATTTATTTCGAACTCAAAACGACATCTTATTACGCCTGTCTTGTCTGATCATGTAATAAATAACTAACGTAAAACACCAGAAGTTTCATTTTAATAGCGCCGCTCTGAAAATTGATTAGCGCTCCGAATTTGATGCTCTCAACGGTAATTCCCTGTAGTACTTTCACAGCAAATCGAGTACAGTTCATTCATTTCTTTCCGAGTCTAGTTGTACCGGTGAGATCATGTATGTTAAAATCGTGTTTGTTAAAATGTTACAGTTAAATTCACTTTGTAATATTGTGGGTGTGAATTGGCAAGCTTTAGGAACAAAGCTTAGATCCTCTTAATCACTTGATGTCCTAGTATTGACATTCATGTGTTCTAATCTACAATGAATTGCGAAACTATCAATGCTCAACTAACAGTCATATCGTTTGAGATTTTGGCCAAGATATTTCATGAACTACATCTTACAAGAGTTCTATTGTACAAAAATGCATTGTATTTGGTAAACAAAACGCAATTTCAACTTTCGTAACATAAAATTATAAACAACATATTGCAATCGCATTGAGATAGTTGTTTTACTTACGTTCCAGCATAAAATTCGCGAATTTCATATAATCCTTATAAGTTGTAGTCAAATTGAATGAATCTTTGCTGGGTGATTAACAATTTTCCAATAAACAATGCCTTACAATGCATATTGTTGTACAATTCGTTTATATTACTGACGTTGTTCAATGAAGTATAGAGAAACGGATTGATTTCGAGCTCAAACGACATCCTAATGCGTTTGGCTTGTGTGATGTAATAATTAACTAACATAAAACATCTGAAGTTTCATTTCAATAGTACCACTCTGGAAATTGTAGTGCTGCGAATTTGATGCTCTCAACTGTAATTCGCTTTAGTACTTTCACCGCAAATCGAGTACAGTTCATTCATTTCTTTCCGAGTCTAGTTGTACCGGTGAGATCATGTATGTTAAAATCGTGTTTGTTAAAATGTTACAGTTAAATTCGTTTGTAACATTGTGGGTGTGAATTGGCAAGCATTAGGAACAGAGCTTAGATCATAATAATCACTTGATGTCCTAGTATTGATATTCATGTGTTCTAATCTACAACGAATTGCGAAACTATCGATGCTCAACTAACAGTCATATAGTTTGAGTTATTGGCCAAGATATTTCAAGAACTACGTCTTACAAGAATTCTATTCTAAAAGAAATGCATTGCATTTGGTAAACAAAACGCAATTTCAACTTTATTAGCTTTAAAGCACAAATAACGTACCACAATCGCATTAAAATAATTCCTTTATTTACGTTACAGCAGAAATTCACTAATTTCATATAATCCTTATAAGTTGTAGTCAAATTGAATGAATCTTTGCTGGGTGATTAACAATTTCCCGCGTAACAATCCCTTACAATGGAATGCATATTGTTGTACAATGCGTTTATATTACTAACGTTATTCAATGAAGTATTGAGAAACTGACTGATTTCTAGCTGAAAACGACATCCTATTCCGCTTGTGTTGTCTGATCTTCTAATAATTAACTAACATAAAACACCAGAAGTTTCATTTTAATAATACCACTCTGAAAATTGTAGTGCTGCGAATTTGATGCTTTTAATGGTAATTCTCTGTAGTACTTTCACCGCAAATCGAGTACAGTTCATTCATTTCTTTCCGGGTCTAGTTGTACCGGTGAGATCATGTAAGTTAAAATCGTGTTTGTTAAAATGATACAGTTAAATTCGCTTTGTAATATTGTGGGTGTGAATTGGCAAGCATCAGGAACAAAGCTTAGATCACTATAATCATTCGATGTCCTAGCATTGACATTTTTCTAATCTACATTGAACGGCGAAAATATCAATGCTGAAATAACAGTCATATCGTTTGAGATTTTTGCTAAAATATTTCATGAACTACGTCTTACAAGAGTTCTATTCTACAAAAAATGCATTGCGGTTTGTAAACAAAACGCATTTTCAACTTTATTAGCTTAAAAGCACAAATAACATACTACAATCGCATTAAAATAGTTGTTTTACTTACGTTCCAGCAGAAATTGGCTAATTTCATATAGTCCTTATAAGTTGTAGTCAAATTGAAAGAATTGTTGCTGGGTGATTAACAATTTTCCAATAAACAATACCCTACAATGCATATTGTTTTACAATGCGTTTACATTACTAACGTTATTCAATGAAGTATAGTGAAACTGATTGATTTCGAGCTTAAACGACATCCTATTGCGTTTGGTTGTCTGATGTTGTAATAATTAACTAACATAAAACACCAGAAGTTTCATTTTAATAGTACAACCTGGAAATTGTAGTGCTGCGAATTTGATTTTCTCAACGGTAATTCGCTTTAGTACTTTCACCGCAAATCGAGTACAGTTCATTCATTTCTTTCCGAGTCTAGTTGTACCGGTGAGATCATGTATGTTAAAATCGTGTTCGTTAAAATGTTACAGTAAATTCGCTGTGTAACATCCTCGGTTTGAATTGGCAAGCATTAGGAACAAAGTTTAGATCATTATACTCACTTGAAGTCCTAATATTGACATTTATGTGTTCTAATCTACAATGAATTGCGAAACTATCAATGCTCAATTAACAGTCATATCTTTTGAGATTTTTGCCAAAATATTTCATGAACTACGTCTTACAAGAGTTATATTCTACAAAAAATACATTGAATATGGTAAACAAAACGCAACTTTAAATTTATTAGCTTAAAACCACAATTAACATACTACAATCGCATTAAGATAATTCTTTTACTTACGTTCCAGCAGAAATTCACTAATTTCATTTAATCG
>JAGDQP010066605.1:0-11259 GCA_022664845.1 Lepisma saccharinum | reverse complement strand
AGCTCCATTATAATCACTTCACGGACCTTGTGCTCTCCATTTTTTCATGCAATTTCATATTTTATCCATTCTTGGCTTCAGATTCAACACGCTACGTTAACTAAGGTTAGCTTAGGTTTAGTTTGATTGTTTCAAATACGAAAAGAGGTAAGGAGTACAAGGATCATGAAGTGATTACAATGGAGAAGCTCCATGAATTATTATGTTGTATTTCAACTATCACTAGAGTTATATCGAGTCTGCTGCTTGTCAGTTTCTATATGTACACCGAAGTTCACACAAAATGGTCGACGGAAGTAGTTTCGAAGTCCAAAAAATCAACAAAAATCTAGCAATACCGAATCCATACACAGGGTGATTCAAAAGTAATGGTAAAACGAAAGTGAGTCAAAATCTACATACTAGCAGAAACCAAAAAGTTTTCAAGTCGACATGGACCCGCCAATGAACATTCTTCCACACATATTGCCAACAGTGTGCACTGTTGCATCAATACTATGTTTTCCTGTATAGTGTTTTAGTTTGTTTAAAGCCATTTTTTTTTGCATCCACATACTGACGTCCATAATCAGTGGTGGCTCGTACTCTGAATAGGCTCATTTGTGAACAAATGTTGACCAATTTTTTTTTCTTGTTTCTACTATCCATCCCTTCCTTTTCCCCCGATTACTTCTGAATCACCCTGTATACGACAATCAAAATATGTGAAATTTTACTTTTTGTTAGGGATCCGGCATTACCAACTGGTACAATTTTTTGAACTTAAAAAAAAATCCTATCGCTCATTCATTTTTATGACCCTGAGTGTACATTGAAAATAAATCATATACATTTATTTCTACGTGCATACATTCGTACAAAAATTACACTCATTAAGACAAACACATATGATTATACACAATAATATCCCCTCTACATATTAGTGGTCCCATGATTTTTATTATAATTTTTTTCATAAAAGTACTTACATTAAAAATTTACAAAAAAAAAAAAAAAGATACATTTTTCTTTGGTTTTAAAAATGGTAGGTTAATTATTTATGTCTTATGTTCATTGCTTTATACTTTTTATGTCTATAGTAGAATTTGGGTATATATATACACACACACTGGAGCTTCCGTAAGAATAATTTTCTACTTTATACAACAAAACGAAATTAAACTAAAATACTGAAGATACAGACAATAAAATAATGCGTGTAATTGGTGTATTGTGAAGCTGATAGCAGTCATAAACTGTACGCTTTTTAAACGTTTAAATGATATACTTCGTTTTACAATTTCATTGGCGGCAAAGATAATACGTTAATATAGATTCTAATGCTGTAATAAGAAAGGTTTTGTATTAATTACAACTCGATTGCAGGTGATATGATTAGTGAAAATAATAGATGCAAGTTAAAGACCAGACATCAACTATTTTTAATAAAGTTCTAGAATTACAGTTTGCATTTATACTAACGCCATCTTCGAGGCAGATAAAGAACTTTGTGAAACGTATCTATATATACATGCTAATCATATATGGAAAATTAGTAAGAGTTGACCAATCAGAATAAGTTTAACATATTTTTTAATGGAATATTAACATCCGTAATCAATGAATGAACCAGTTGCTCTTTCTAGTAGCAGAAATTCTTATTTATGTTGCGTTGGTATCCTTCACGCATTGATAAGGATTTAATCATGGTGCATAATTACCCGATAAACTAATTTATGTTACATTATTTACCTGTGTTACCCAAAACCAAAGCTAACGAAAGACCTAACCTGAAAAAACATTTAAGAATCACAAATCAAGAGGTTCGCTTTTCCTGGATTATATTTTTTTTTCACAGCCAGTAGGTCTTAACCAGTTTCTTAGAAGCTCTACCTGCATTATAACTTTAGTTCCCGAGCTCCATATATGGGAACCAGCAGAAACTAGATTGCGCCAGATGGAAACATGTTTCATCTGTGTTTAAAAAGAACATTAAACTTGAATGTGCGAATCAATTTTATTATGTTAAGAATTCTCACAGTCGATTTTCAGCAGATGTAATTCTGTTAAATTGTGTATAATGAATCCATGTTTTTTATATAAGAAAAGAAGCCGTATGAATCAGTGAAATCCCCTTCAAGAATAAACAAAGTGTGACGCGAAAAATTCTGGAAATTTATCCGACTTGCCAAATTACCTTGTAACCATCCTCAGAGTGAAAAGAATTCTATGATAAATTTGGCGAAAGTTGATATGTCCATGTTTATTTTCCGAATTTCATTGTGGAAGACATTTTTTTCCTACAGATCTCTAATGTGGCAAATCACAGGTATTCAGGAATCTTGTATCAACTTTTGTGACAGTATAGATCGTCAGAAAATCAATGCTTTATTTAATGATACTCAGAAACTAAAAAATCACCATAGAATTATGTGACTTTAATAAAAATCCAGTTTATTCATACGCCATTGATACCTTCTGATAAAAACTTTAATAGAAGTCAGAGGACATGAAAAATTTAAGTAAAAACCTACTGGAGTTCTCTTAACAAAGAAAAGTTATTTGTATTGAAATATAAACGTATTAATTAAAAATTAAACACTAGAAAAATGTTTTTTTTTTATTTTTTTAAAAATATAATTGCAATTTTTAAGAAATTATTTAGTTTCTAAATAAAAATTACCTTTTTTTTTTTAATTCGAATCACGAAATATCTGGGATATCAGATAATAACAGATTCGATTTTGATAGTTGTAATTCTGGTCTGAGGTACAGTTAGAAATCAAGTGGTAATTCAAAATTTCGAAAGGTTAAAATCTTATAAACTCAAAAATCTGTTTACTTCAGCATAGAAGATTCTCTCTTTTCTTATTTCATAACCACAAGTAAGAACGAACACTTACCAAGTAAAAAGTAACCAAATAATAAGAGGGAATAATTTTTTTTCTTGCAATGTTCAAATGTATAATCTATCTCAGTATTTTTCAGTGATTCTAAGAGTTACAATACAGCATTAGAAATCTAAAAATATCAACGTTATTATAGTTTATTGCAATAAAATCCACTAAACTATGTTAGGGATGCCAATGAAGGATATTTAGTGAAATAATTGATGTCACAACCCCCTGCTACAAATTCTGGTCTTATTCTAGTAAAAATTATTTTAAAAAAAACTGTCATATTCTCAATCCTCACAGAGAGGATTTAAATCTGGACATCGCATTGACCTTTATATGAACTGCATCTTTGTAAATATTTTATCCCAGTAATTTTAACATGTCAAATATCGATAGTGTCCACTTCTGTCAATAAGTTTCATTTAAAAATGATACAGTATTGGTAACTACACTTATTTTGTCTACATTCTTATACAATGAAACTTGTGTTTATATATAAAAATAATACACACCGAATTTGTACAGTTAACACTGGTGCATATAAATAAAGAAAGCATCCACAGTAGGTGCGCTAACCCTTCGAAGCATATACACAATATTTGGCCTGTTCTAACAATACAATACAATTGAGGGAAGTTATTCAAAGGACTAGGACATAATTAATAATATTCCGTACAAGCGAACAAACCAGTAAAACAATAATTAAAAAAAAATAGTCCCTCACAGTTTCTTACTAAACCGTTAAATCAAATCCACTGGGCTTATTAGCGAACTCTTACTGTCAGACCATGAACAACAGGTATTAAGTCATCTTCACACTAATTTTTTTTACACAAGGAACGCACACACATACAGACATACACACAAACATACTGGCACATACTTTCACAGTAAATTGATATATTTTTTTCTTTTCATTCAATCAATAAAACATAAATCAAGAAAAATATATTGATAATTGGAAGTTGTTTTTTTTTTCTTTTCTTCAAGGCTAAAGTCTACTGTCTGACACCTCGCCTGGATCTTCGAGAGCTGCTTTTCTGTCGTCGATAGCTTTCATTAACTTCTTCCGTGGACCTGTTGGTAGCCCCAATCCTTTCAGGTCGTCTTCTGTCAGCAGCATTAAAGCTTCGAGATCAATTTGTTCATCGATGAATTGTTGAACATAATCGCCCAGGCCAAACGATATGAGAAACAGTTGAAGGGGGGACCATTCAGCGTCATCATCATCATCTAACGAGAAGAGAATATTAAAATTAGTTTCAATATGAATGAAATTTTAAGAAACGATTGAATCAATTTCTTTTTTACTTTTCTTAGGTGTAACACACTGTAAAATATACAAATAACCGCCCTGCTGGTCTTATGGTTACTGCCGCTGACTACTGATCGTGGGGTCCCGGCTCTACCAAGGGATTCTTTCCCAAAGCGACAGGATCTGGAACGGTATCCAGCATCGTGATGCAATTGGGGATCTGCTGTGAATAAAAGACAGTTGAGAACTTCGGCTCTCTTCTCCCAACACGTCTGGTCATCGTGTGAGCAGTACACCAACCCCTCCTTCCGGGAGAGGCCCCATCCAGTAGTGGATTGAATATGGCTGTGAATTATTATATTCATTTTACGTTAAACAGAAAGAGGTTTTAAACGAATGTTTTGAATAACTTACGTGTACTAACATGAGTGGTCTCTTTAAAATTAGTTTTTAGTGCTTGCGCGAGAATTTATCGATGCCCTTTAGGTATCTAAGGTTTAGACCAAGATAGGGTGGGGAAGATTGTGTTGGATGGTAGTCGGCGAAGACCTAGTTAGAAAGTATCATCCCTGGATACTTTCTAACTAGGCCTTCTAGAAAGTTAGTCATAGTCTTAGTCATACCAGGCAAACTGACTGGTATGACTAAGAAAAAGAAACTGGTTGAAAATCCCAGTCAGGATGGGTAGTTACTAGGATCGTTCCCAGACCTTCCGATTCATAACCCAGCGCTCTACCAATTGAGCTATGGCCGCTCAATAGACAAGATAGATTTTTTTTTTCTTCGTAGTACGAATTGTTTAAGAAAAGTATGTCTTTAAAAACTTTATTATTATTTTTTTTTCGAGTTATTTCGGTGTTCTGATATCTTTTCTCAAGCTAATGTTTTGTGACCCAAATCGTAAAGTGTTGAGCAGCCAGCCAAACAATAGATCGCTGCGGGCTAGTATTTATTTTAGGATAAAGAAGTTCATATTAACAAACTAAAATATGCTTTAAAAATATAGAAATATATGAAAGTAACAAAGGAATATTGTATTGCCACCCGATTTACGTCGCTGTGCAAAATATCATCATTGTATGACGTCGGAAAATGAGTTAAATTAACGTTGCAAGATTTGAGGACACCACGAACCATTGTGAACTAAAAAAAATAATATAAAAATGGATTCTATGTTCAAGTTTTGAATTTTGAAGAGGGTGACATCTGGTGTTTACAACTCAAATCACAGTTCTATCGATTAAAAAGTCTTTCGTCCGATAAGTATTTTATCATCTCTCGGCGAATGTATGTTTGTCGTAAGTACTTAAAAGTCCAGATATTCATAAGATTTTGAATATTCTATCCGTAAGACAAGTGAGATTTTAAAACCTACGCGTACATCTTGTAGATCTTTTCTTGTTTCAACGGCACCTTACATAATATTTATCCTCCACTTTATATATTACTTTCCGACGATGAAGTAGAAAGTTCACCAAAGCAAAAAGTCGAAAAAATATCTTCAAATAAGTCAAAATGTCACGAGTAAGCGATTCAAGATATAAACATGGTATGGAATAAACTTACGTATACAAAGATATCTTCATAAAGATGATGCGATGAGAGACATCCCTTAATAGGGAAACGTACTTGCACTTTGAATTTTAGAAAAGATTTCAATGAGCCAAAATGTTCACATCCGCCATATTGAAAACAAGATGGCGCACGGAAATATTTTCTGAAATAGAAACTCTAATATATTTCACCTGAGTTTCAAATGCAGAAACGAATACCATACTCACTTCAGAAGTGTAGTACATGCCATTTTCTTTTACCTCAATATCAGAAAGTCCTAACAATGGCATAGTCATCTTTATCTCATGGAAAGTATATAAAAATAAATCTTCATATACAAGACACTAATTCAATTTGATAAGATCTTAAACTTTCATTAGTCATGAGAAATAATAATGTGGTAATATTTCCACAACGAACAGAATTTTATTAGTTTTGTTGTAAGAATGATAAAATCGCGACGACTAAGGTGGACAGGCCATATATCTCGGATGGGGGAGAAACGAAGACTATATTCCATCGTGGTTAGTGAGCCGGAGGGAAAGAGACCGCTGAGAAGACCGATACCACGTTGGAAGGACAATATTAGAAGGGATCTTCGAGAAGTAGGTGTTTCTGATGAAAACTGGCTTGATCTTGCTCAGAATAGAATCCTATGGAGAATGTTTGTTACTGTGGCGATGAACTTGCGAGTTCCGTAAGCCATAGAGTAAGGTCGTGTACCGGAAATCATTAGTCTCACCTATAACATTTCACATTTGTGTACACGACTCGTAGTTTAGAGAAGTACTAAACATCTTGTGGAATGTTAATTAGTGCAATACTAATTTAGACATAAGTAACTATATCATCACATGGAATGTGTGTGCCTGAAATTCATGTTTTCTTCTTTGTGGATGCCCCGACAACATGCATCACAAGAATCATTTCTGGTACTAGTCAATGAGAGTCAATTTTACAGTAAGATTCATTTCCTACAGTACGGATAGAGTATCGAATTTGAATTCATACTGATGATAGAAAATTGTTTCCGAAACGTCGGAAAGGTAAATTGGCAAAGAAATTTGAGAGTGTAAAAAAAAATAATGCGTATTTGTCCTTGATACTGTAAGAAGGTTAATTATTTTAATTATAAAAGAGTAAACACGGTCACAATCAATCATATTGACTTACAAGAAGAATGACATTCAAAATGATAAAACCATTCGACACAATACTTAAAAAGAAATTAGTGGCGGAAAAGCTGCGAAAATACTTACCATGAATTTAAGTAGTTTGAAAAGAATCGGCGGAGTCACTTTCTTCAATAAATCGGCCAGGCTTACTCGAGTAAAAGGATCCTTCTTAAAAAGGATTTTTCAAATGATGTTATTCAATTTAAAAAGGAATAGGCCTATTTGGATACGTTGTTAAAAGGAAGCTGTCCAATATTTTAGGCGATTCAATCGAGCTTCCTCAGGTACACTAACGGGTAAAAGTTACATTACATTCAACTGCCATAGGTAAGAGTCAAGGGAGAACTAACCATCCTTTGAGCAATTCTAAAGGGGCAAGTTATGAAGGGAAATAACGAACATATTGACAATTTAAGAAGCCTAGTACTAAGGATAAAAAACGATGGGATTGCGAAATTGTTCTTTGTCCTGAAAAAACTTCTTTCTGGACTCTCCAAACAAGAAATTTGTGCTCTGAACACGCCTTTGAAACGTCGCACTACCAAACTTACCACTAACTATATCTTCCTCGTCCCAAGGCATGCTTCTGTTCCTCTGAGCAAGGCTACCAGCACTACCGATACTATCATCCATGCCACTTCTGGGATCCGAACCCTTGTCACTAGCGTGGGCGCTATCCCGGTCATCCGCTTTCCGTGGGAGAGCACTCAGGGTTGCTGTTATCGAATTCCTGTGAAAAGAAATAACAATGCCTTGTGAATGGAACATAGTTCTTGTATGAAACATACTGCAAAATTAATAGTGGTTTTAAACAGAAGTTGGTTTTAAACTTTTATGTCTCTTAATATCTTCAGAGTCGGTCAGCATTTGTACATATTGAAAGCCTTGAAATGATAAAAAAAATTAAATAAATATATATATATGCGCTGAGGATGATGGGAAAAAGAATGCTAGAAGCGAACAAGGATATGTATGTTTATTTCATGACGGACGGAGTTGACTGGAGTCGAATGATGATGTTGAAAGACATTGAAATAGACTGGAAGAATAAAAGAGCAATAAGGGACTTGTACACAAGACAATGGCAATAAAGATAGGTGATCATGAAACGGAAGAGATGACCTTTCATAGAGGGGGTTATACAAGGATGTCCTTTGTCGTCAACACTATTCAATATTTCTAAGCTAAAAACTTCGACAGAGAAAGATTTACAGAGCGCGAGAGGCATTATGGTAGAAGAAGGAAGAATAAAGACAATTAAATACGCAAATGGTCAACCAGTACTGGAAGAATGAGAAAAACTTCAATTGATAATGGCGAGTATTGGCAAAATAGGAGAAGAATTTGGAATGAAGATAAATATAGGAAATACTAAAGTAATGAAAAGTAGAAGCAATAAAGGTTTTGTTAACATCTTTCAAAAGACATGCGTGCAGAGCAAGCGAAATTATTTAAGTATGTGGAAAGCTGGATAACTTGGAATGCAGTTGTATGGAGAAAATAAATATTATATGAAAAAGTAAGAGAAATTTTTGAAAATGTGAAAGAATGGTTGACAACAAAAACGACATCAATTAATCTAAGAGATTGACTCAGAGTGTAGTGTTACGTGGCAACGAGAAAGCGATAGGGGGAAAGGTTTGGAATGTGGTTGTGGATAAAAAGCTTTTTGATAAACTGTATATTATTTAGGCCATCCCGTCATGAATCAACGAGTGCAATCCACACACATCCATGTGCCAGGCGGTTTTGAACCCACAATCTCGTGGACGCCCTCATCCATACGACTACTGACATCGACATGAGGTTGTAGAGAAGAATAATCAAAGTAAAATGGAGTGTTAGAATTTAAAATGAAGTATTACCGAGAATGGGAAAGAAAACTAATAAGAAGAAAATAACTTGGATGGGACATCTGCAGAGAAGAATCATGGAAGAAAAAGTAGAATAAAAGGGAGGAGAAGCAGGAAGACGAAAAGTTGGAATGCTTGAAGACATTCAAAACGGAAGACGCTATAAACAGATGAACAGAATGAGAGAAAAATGGACAGAGTCCACTTGAAACATATTGCTAGACAGAATTGCATACTGCTATTAAAAGAATACTTATTCTTAAACTATCTAGCCAAATTTATAAGACAAGAATGTATCTATATCTTAACAGAGAAAGCAGATGCATAGCTCTTTTCCAAAAGCTTATGATGACATTGGAAGGGTTGGCTCCTGTACTAATAACCGTAGCGCAATGGATCTAACGTCTTTTTAAAGCTTATTCTGATCCCACGTTTCAAATCTTAGAAAGAGGAACAGGAAAGGAGCGAAATTAGAGTTCAATAAATACCTCTGCCTCCTCAGAAATGTATAATTGTCGACATTCAGGTAATATCACCCTAGAATAAAGTGCTTGGACATATGTTATGTCAAAATTTCCTTATTTTGCTATGTAAAATTTGTTGCAGGATGCTGTAATTTGGTACTGTCTCTCCCGCTAGTACAGTTTATAATTTGAAGTAGAAATATTTAACCACAAAAAAGAATTGGGAAAACTGATGTATGAAATCCCTAGTTTACAGTACGCTAAGAATCGTATCCAATACTTCAGGTCTGCCAGTAATAATATCTTTACAAGGACACCGTTTTTCATGTTCGTTTTGGGCCATTCCATATCAAATCATCCAGTACACAAGGAAAAATGAAGCCCACAGTCTCGGATATAGCTGAAATTTGGTGTGTGGCTTCTGTTAGACATATAATGGAAAAAGTCTCAATTATTATTGCAATATGTTAAGTAGTTTAGAAACAAAGATGGTTTCAAAAAATGTATGAAATTGTATAATGTTCGCTCGATGCACCTGGTTGTACCACAATGCTACAGAAACATCTGCACAGCGCCGAAACGACAAAAGGGAAGAACTGTGTTTTGGCTTAGCATAAGGCATTCACATATACTTTTATGGAAGGGTATCTCTTGTATTACCTGCAGTAAAACTTGCTGAAGTTAGGTTTCTTTTTTCACACTCCTTCTGTACACTATAGGTAACTTCAAAATGGCAAAAGTGAAAGAATAAAAAGATATTACTAACGTGACACATATATTGTAGGACAGAGGATGAAAAGTACTACAAACACAGAGAAAATGGAAAGGTGTTTTGCGTCCACTAAAAATAATGAGCATTTGCATATGTATCCAACATGAAGTCTACAATGTTAGCCATAAAAGCTCCATCACACAGAGTAATTCAAAAGTCCCAGTACAGCCTGGTAGCACACAAACCGACAAGAAACTGAAGCATCCCACATACAGATGCTTATCAGAATAATGGAAACACCTGAACGAAAGTGCAACTTACCAGATTAATATGGTGTCGGGCCACCTTTCGCCTTCAGAACAGCCTTGATGCGACGTGGGATGGAGGCATAGAGGTTGTGAATGGTAGCAAGTGGAATATTACACCATTCCTCGTGCAGGGCATCGGCCAGTTCTGTGAGAGAGGATGGAGGTGGAAATCGTCGCCTTAGTCGTGTTTCCAAGATGGACCACAGATGTTCAATTATGTTGAGATCTGGGGATTGGGCGGGCCAGGGGAGGTGTTGAACTTCATCCCGATGTTCCTCAAACCACGCTGCAACAACTCCAGCTGTGTGAATGGGTACATTATCATCCTGGAATATGGCGTCATTGTCCGGGAACAACATCCGGACCATAGGATGCAAGTGGTCTCCTAAAATTGCGACATAATCGTTGGCAGTGATGCGTCCGCGAAGTGTGACCACAGGACCCAATGAAAACCATGATATTGCGGCCCACAGCATCACCGTGCCGCCGCCATGTTTCACAGTTGGGCGGAGACACTGCAGATCATACGCTTCTTTGGGCGTTCTCCACACATAAACACGGCCCGTGGTTTGGAATAGGGTGAATGGTGACTCATCCGACCATACCACAAGTTTCCAGTCGTCAACGGTCCAAGTTGCATGGTCGCGGCACCATTTGCGGCGTGCTAAAGCGTTCTGGTCCCTGATGAGAGGTTTGGCCCGTGCAACACGACCCCGTAAGTTCATGTCATGTAATTCGCGGCGGACTGTGATTGTCGAAACAGGTTGGGGAGGTGCTGATTGAGTTCCTCCGTTACTTGCGCCGCAGTGGCAAGACGGTTCCGCGTGACAATGCGCTTAAATACCCGGCGTGCCCTGTCACTGATGCTTTTCTTCCGCCCACTGTTCCGCTTCCCCGATGTGTTTTTCCCGTGTGTTGTGTAGGCCGTCATCACCTTCGACACTGTCCCTGGCGACACACCTAACACACTAGCCACTGCCGTCACACTCACTCCACATAACCGCGCACCAACAATTTGCCCTCTTTGAAACTCTGAGAGGTCTCCCATTTTACACTACCTCC